>PVLD010003043.1:0-19872 GCA_004027595.1 Dinomys branickii
TGGAGGAGAAAACATGGCCCAGGGGACAGGCTGGAGGAGAAGCAGAAGAAGGTAAACCTGGGAGTGACTAGTACATGGGGAGAATGGCTTTTTTTTTTTTTATACTTAAAATACAACTTAATTTGACCTAGTGGGTATTCCAGTAGATCAGTTGACTGGAGACGAAGAATATCCAAAGCATCTGACAAGCGGTACTCACTGTGGACTGAATGTAGCTGGAAAGCAGGCTAAGGGTATGTTGACCAAATCCTTGAGGGTCAGGAGATGCCTATGTTCTATTGGCCTGCAAATTGGTATAACTCTTCTGGTTAATTTACCAATTTCTACCTGTTGAAATAATGACTAGCTTTTGACCTAATAATCTGATGTCTACAAATTTATGGAAATATTTGTTGAATTTTTCATAAAAAGATTTCACAGGAGCAAGATTTTTAAGTGTTCCTTTTAGGGTTTTTTACTACTTAATTGAAATGCATATATACAGTCATGCACTACACAGGATGTTCAGGCCACAAGGAATAACAGCAGTAACAGTGGCTCTGTAAGAGGATGTTGCCTGGTGACATCATAGCTATCTTAAGTTGCTTAAGTGTGTGCTATGAGGTTCGTATAAATTGTCTAAGGACCCATTTCTCAAAACGCATCCCTGTCATAAAGCAACTCTGGTCTGGTCTCAATCCTCCTTCCTCAACCTCCCAAGTGCTGAGACCACAGAGGAATGCCAACACACCTGGCTCAAAACTGTGCTGTGGTAGTAACTTCAGGGATATGTACTTCTGTTGAGTAGGTAACACTTTTTGCTTGCTAAACAAAAAGGATTATTCACTAATTTCCATGTATCTTTTGGATTGAGAATAACTTAAAATTATATAATTTCTCTATCATTGAGAATGAGTCCATCTGTCAACTCAGTCTGGTTTTCTTAAGTGCCACATAAGTTTGGTTTTGGCACATAAAATGACAATGCTTTCTTCTATTCTTTCTCTCTCTTTTCAGATAATATGTATCTATTTGAGCTAGAGCTCACATCATTTCTTCCCCTAAAATAAAGAATGTCTGGGAAAATCCAACCCATTTCCTCAAAACTCAATTGGGAAGCTAGGCTCCTTGTACACTCTGTTTTTTTTTTGTTTTGTTTTGTTTTTTTGGTGGTACTGGGGATCGAACTCAGGACCCTGCGCTTGCTAGGCAAGCGCTTATTCCACTGAGCTATATCCACAGCCCTCCTTGTATACTCTGAAGGCAAAGATAAAGAGGAGAAGACTTGTAAGTTTGCCTGACTGTACAGCACTTCTTGCAAGACCACCTCATGAGAGTAATGACAGAAATAGGAGAACTGTAAATTAAGGTGGATAAGTTTTGCAAGTGTTTTCCCACAGAATCTGGACAATCCCCACACAGCCGTAGTGAAACTATCCAAGGAAGTTGAGTAATTTGCGTTGGTAAGATGTGAGCATGGGTTAGTTTGACTTTTAGCCCTACGGTCCTTGCACTATCCCTATGATATAGTGTACACTACAAGAAATACTGATCTTAACACAGTAAGTCTATTAAGAAGTTATTAGGTCAGGTATTATTTTAAGCACTTTTCATTGCTCAACAAACTAGTGAGCTCGATTTACAAAGTTACACACTTATTAACTCACTGCAACTTGTAGAAAATAAACTGACATTCATCCTCTTTTCCAGAAAACACCAAAGTTTCCCCATTGGACCAAAATGTTCTCCAAAAACAATTTTTCTTTCATTGATATCTGGCTCTCGTTCAGCTCCAAATCCTTGAACTGCTTTCAGAGTATGGAAAACACTGAAGCCCAAACTTGCAATACTGTTCTATAAACTAGCTGGGCGTGGAGGTGCACGCCTGTATTCCCAGCCCTCGGGAGAGTGAGGCAGGAGAATCATCGGGAGTTTGAGGCCAACCTGGGCTACCTAGTGAGTTCAAGGCCAGCCTGGACTACACAGGAAGACCCTGTCTCAAAAAAATCATCATCCCAATACAAAGATCTATAAGCCCCTGAGTTCATTAGACACGCACTTATACTTTGTGTTTTGGAATTTATAAATACAATATGATGCCTAAAATTTCCCCCATTGAATTTTCACTTCCATAAAATTGCCTCATAGTATCAGCAAGAAGTAGTTTCACATTCTAGACTGGAACTAAATGCTTAAGTATAGGAATAGTGTTTCCGACTAAAACTGATTTTAAAAGTCTCTCCAATAGTAGATGGTTAGAGACCACTACTGGAACATGACCATGCTCACTCATTTTATATGTTGTCTCTAATTGCTTTCCTGCTAGAAGGGTCACTAGGGGTGAGTACTTGAGACAGAGGCCCTACAACCTGCAAAGCCCAAAACATTCAAATTTGCTGGCGTGTGTTTGATAAATTCATCGTATTATAAGCTAAATATTTCATTTGCTATTCCAATAGATGCCTGTTTTATGTATAAGAATTCCATCTTCTGGGTTTCAACTAATATGTCTAAAACAGAATATAAAAAGGGCCATCACAACCTAAAAGTCCACATTTAGTGGACACATAATATGTATTATACTCACTAGGACAAATATTGCTTTATATGACTCTTTTAGAGCTGCTTATATATAACTTGTGCAAGCAACTTTTATCAACTCATGTCTCTGACTTCATAGTCTCTTAAACTTCATTCAGGTCTGTGAGCCATATTTTTTTCAACAATCTGAATCATACTTCCCTTGGCTTTGAGATGAAATACAAAGGATATGGGGCACGGCATCATAGTTCCAAACGGCACTAAAAACTAGGAGGCTATGAATAGCTCCCCTCCTTGCCCCTGGTGTTTGTTGTACAAAATACAAAAGAATCCTAGTACTCACAGAAACCTAAAGGCCAAGTAACGGAAGCTAACAATTAATGAGTTTCCATGGCGCTACCTATAGAATGTACGTCCTCTCATGGCATCCGTACAACAAGCTTAAGAAGCAAGTTGGTGTTTTATCCCTACTTTACAAATGAGGAAACTCAGACATAATAAAGACACTTGCCCAAGGTCACTCAACAGTTGACAGAGCCAGTGCCCACACGTGGAGCTGTCACATAATAAAGTCAGGGGTCTTGTTTGCTATCTTACCAATAAATAATAGATGTTAATATGTATGCAATTTAAAGTTATCTTCAGATGAGGTGACAGGCATATTAATTAGCTTGATTTAATTATTCTACATTAATAAATCATAATATCGTTTTACCCATAAATATAATTATAAATTATAATTGGTCTATAGTCAATTTACAATTAAAAACATATATTCTCAACATAATTTAAAACGTACCTTCACATGTCTTTAAGACAACAAAGCCATATTGTGGAGGAGTGATCTGGCAAACTGACACCCGCATCTCCCCCACTGGCAAGCTGCAGTGGGAGTGTCAGCCCTGCTATCAGTCCTGCCTTCCTGCCTAGTCTCCCTTTTCCATTCCCTAATGCTCTTCAACTGGCATAGTCCGAGACAAGTTAGAAAATCTTGTCTTTTCAGGTCTCCAGTATCTCATCCTGTTTATAACCCTCAGCTTGCAGACACTCCCCAGTGTCCAGAGTCTAGTAAACAAGAATATACTGCCTGTCCTGTGGAAACAACCAGCCTGGAAGGTGACCTGCTGCAAATGGGCAGAGAGGCCTGACGAATGGAAAAGGATGATATGGTTGAGCTCTTATGAGCCTCTGACTCTCCAAAGTCTTCATGAGAGACAATGTTTGAGGGCTTGCAGGTCTCTGCTAGGACATCAGGCTTTGTCTCTTTGGGACTCAATGACCAAGATGCATTTGAAAATGTTTCCTACAGTGCACATTTGAGCAATGAATATTTACAGATATAGGGATGAATAAGGTATGTTTCCTGGAATGATACTTCAGCCCAGAAATCTCAAGCACAAGGAAGATCCTCCCTCACTTTGTTTATCACTTCATTTATTTATTTAAGAAATGGTGCCACGGCTCCTTGAGATCCAGCCAACATCATGCCATTTACATTTGTTAACTCTGGAGCTTATGCCAGGAATGTCTGGGTGGTCCTATAACATCAAACCTATTAATGGCATTTTACTTGGGAATGGAGTGGGAAGCCAGCGCAGGAAGTCTGCATCGTTCTCAGTGGGTAAACAGCACTGGCTGCACCCTAATGTAAAAAATTATGACAAGAAAGAACTACTATGGCTACTATTACTACTGTTTCTTACTTAACGAAGTACTAGAAATATTGACCTTCACAATAGAAAAAGGGAATGATGTATGAGGGCCCGGATTTCATCTCCAGCACCAAAAAATAAAATATCAGTAGAAATAAACAGAAGAAAGAAAGCAGAGGTTAAAATCTTGGAAAGGAAGAGATAAAATGACCACTATATTTGTAGATGAAATGTTACACACCTAAAAGCTCCAGTAAGATCACTGACGAGGTTCAGAAGAGAAGGCCGCAAGCTGCGGTGTGTACGGAAAGGGCCCTAAGCTAAGGGGTCGCAGTAGCTCACAGCTATCTTAAACTGTTGTCAGTGGACCACCAGTTGCAAGTTAACTGTTTCATTTCAGATCTCCTGATTTTCAAATATGTTTATCCTCCCAGCTCTGAAAATTCCCCTCAAATTACCAAAAGACCCTTCCTGAACTGATATAAGGAATGTAGTAAGCTTAATTCAAAGCATTTTTCCCTAAACAGCCTATTTTTAAAAACCCTCAGTGGAATTTTTGACATATTTGCCATTTGAGGACCACAGCTACAATTTGTCTCCTCCTCTAAAATAGAGGTGGTCCCGAGACTTTTCAGCCTGTGTGAGTTGGGTCTTCTGAGCGTTGTTACCCAAGGAAAAACGATTCCAGGGAAAGGTTGTCACGTGTGTATCCTGTAACAGTGCTTGAAATCAGACAGTGCTGACCCAGTTAGAGGCCAGGATTACATAAATCTTCTTAGAACTGAATTGAGTCCGCTAGAGCAACTGCCCAGAGAAATGCATTCCACAGAATGCCCTTCAGAGACCTCTCATTAGCCAGACTGCAAACCTTTGATTTTCCTCTTGCTTGATATGTGACTGCCTGGAATTCACTGAAACATGGATGTAAGATATGTTCATACAGGTTCACAGTGCATGAGTTTCAGTTTCATTTCTCCAAAAAAACATATGCAGTCTTTTCTAGGGTCTTGTTATTTGTAGCTCTGTCCTAAAATAAAAAATAAGTGTTACATAGTTGGAACATAAATCATGTACATTCTAGATAATTGATATAATTTCATACTGTTTCAAATACATCAGAATTATGAAAAAGTTAAAATATTACCCTTGCCCCTGAACAAGCTTATCTAAGTATAAGCCTTTAATTTGAAATTACAAAAGACTGAACAGTCTATTATTTCTCTCATTAACCAGACATAATGGAATCTGTCTAGAAATATTTGTGCTTTTACCTAACCTCTTCTGATTTTATCTTTATCTCTCCATGTGTACATGTTCCACACTTGATGTTATATATTGCTATTGTGTTTTGTCTAAAATGTGCTCTTAACTACAAGTTCTATTACAGATGCATTTACGTCAGTGTTATCCATCCAAGAGTAATAAAGGGGAAGGCTTCTCAAAACGGGGAAGACTTTATGTGATTAAACACAGTGATTTTTCATGTTGGTTCTCATGAATTCACCTGGAGTGCTTTTACAAATTTGGCCTATACATACCACCCGTGAAGACTAATATCTTGGTTACTTTTCTGTCATTGTGAGACAAAATACCCAATGCCCAAAATTAAGGAAAGAAAAGTTTACTTAGCTCATGGTGGAGGTTTCAGTCCGTAATCAGCTGGTTCCAAAGCAGGGGGGTATGGTGAGGGGCAACAGCTCAAGGCAGCAGAAGACAGCAGAACAACAAGAGCAAAAGGAGGGCGGGGCAAACCTCTTCTCCCTTATATTGTAAGCATGCTACACACCCTGGAGTGAATGTAGCAACTCATACCATCTCCCTGCTGTCCTCTTGCACAGGCTCAGGATGCTTACAAAGTGAGGACTCTGGCCCCTTGCTGAGTTACTTAGTTAAATTTCTAAACTTCTCTAAACTTCTCAAGTTGATGCAGTCTATCAACCATTACAACTAATTTAGTAGATTTGGGATGAGGCCCATATTTTAATATTCATAAAAAGCCTCACAGGTAATTCTAATGCATAACTGAGAGTTGAGAACACTTTTAATAGCGTGCCTAATTCTATCCCTAGTACCCAGTATATTTGCCTGGTGCATAAACAACCCTCAAAAACTGTTTACATAATTGATGACCTGGTTTGAGATGGAGCTTCCAGGGCCATATTCCTTCACTGGAGGGGTGGTTTACAGTCATCACATTGAGTCAGTCCAGTGGTTCTGAGTAAATAAAATGCTGGCAAAATCACACTGTGCCTACTTGAGTTGTGTCATCAGAGCCCATCAAATTATTGATTTAACCTGGACAAGCCTGGCTTCTTTTGTAACTATTAAAAAAGATTATAAGGAGATTCTTATTGCTAAAATTTCGGGAAAATGTGCCCGTGTTATCATAAAATATTCTTTATGGGTAAATAACTGAGGTAAAATAAGGGCTACGCATAAAAGATCACACAGCTGAGTCAGTTGATTCAGTAAATGAGAATTGCCCAAGATTTGCACATTTGATTTTGTTGTGTTTCATGATGTGGAGTCAGTGTATATTTTTCTGAGTATAAAACAATTCCACTTTTCCTTCGCCAGTGATGGGTTTCTAGAGTCCTAAGGTGCCGGAATTAATTAGACATGAACAAGAACACCTGGAGGCAAATGCCGGCTCTCTAGTATGAGACTGGCCTATTTTTCAGATCTCCACTCGGACCTCTTCTCAATGCTGGGTGCCTTGGGGCCACCTGGCAAGCCTGCTAAACACACAGATGCCTGGACTTCATCCCCAGAAGTTCCCATTGAGTAGCTCAGTTACCACGCCTGGTAAGCAGTTGTTTCACATTGATTCTAATAGGAAGCAAGATGCCTACAGAAAGTTTGTTGTGGGGAGTATGCTGGTTTTTCTCTTCCCGTAGCTAAAGAAAACTTACTCCAGTGTTTAACCACCTAGGTCAGTGGTGGCGAATCTACGGCACACGTGGCACAGTAGGCTGTTTGTATCACTGAAAGCTCTAAAATGCTCGCCATCACTGTCCTAGGCTATCACGAGAGTTTTCTTATGCCAGATGTAACTTGAACTGTTCTATTTAAACCTGTTTACTTATTGTTTTTAACAAATGTACTTATACATTTAAAGAATGTTATACACCCTTGGACACAATTATTTCAAGTTGAAATTCAGTCTTGGAGCCAGTGTTTTCAAACTAGTGCAGTAAACTGTCTTACTACAAAGCTGGGGTGTAGTCAGTGGTAGAGTGCTTGCCTAGCATGCACAAGGCCCTGGGTTCAATCCATAGCACCACAGACACATTTTTAAAAAATCTAAAATCACCTTACCAAAGCTACTGGGAATGTTATTACTCTTTGACTGAAAATAGGATACAGATGCCATTAAAATCATGTCAAAAGTAATTGGTAATGTAATTAAGAGAGATTCATACTAAGTAATTGATAGGGTAATGCTCTCTACAGTGGACAAGCAGTTGGTAGTGTAGTTGGAGGCTAGGGCAGGGCAGCGTGGCTGCAGCAGGTGGGCTCAGACCACCAATCGAGGAGACTTACTAACCACAGGCACAGAGCTGCAGAACCCAAGCCTGACTCCAGATCAAGCTGAGCCCTGAACCAATACCAATCCTCTGACATGAGAACACACTAAACCTGGACCTGTTCTTCTAGCGTGAGATCACGTGGAACCACATTAAAGAGGCAAAAGGACAGCAGCAGGTGACTTTGGGACCACTGCCATCCTGTTCTTGCGGTGGTCCCTTATGTATCTTTTTCCATCTCTTTGGGTTTCTTCTTCTTTTCTTTTTCTTATTTCTGTCTTAAAATAAACAATAGTTTTTCAAATCTATCAATTGTCTTGACTAACTCACTGACTGAGGCAAACAAGGACCTGAAAAATACCACTGGCCCCTACCCCATTGGTAACAGTAGTGTTACAAAAGTGCTCAATTAAAATGGAGTTTGGGGCTGTGAAGCATTTGTGGGAGGACAGGAGAGGCAGAGAATTGACGGCCAAGCTCCTGCTACCTGCTTGAGGAAAGGCAGCACTGTGCAAAGGGCCTGAGGTCAGCCTTTTCTTTCTGTCTACCTTTAACTATCCCAGCAAGTCCCCTCTTTTTTCCTTTTCTATCCTTTACCTTTTCTCAAAAGGGTAAGTGAGAGCTTGAGACATGGAGACCTTTGGAGGTATTAAATTCACCTCTTACAAAGATGGAGGGAGACACATTAATTGTAGAGTGCAGTTCAAAAATCCCATCTTCAGGACTCAAAGAGTGCAGCAGTTTGTAAAACCAACCCGATCTTCCTCCCTTTGGACACTCACAGTGATAACTAAAGTCTATTGTGATCATTTCTGAAACAGGGAGGAAATAGGAAATTAGAACTCCTGGAACTGAACTGGAACTCCAGACAAGCTGCCAATATATGGATGAGTCACCAAAAGGCCTGGGAGCTACTACCGTCTCTCAGCACCAAGGGAGGTTAGATTGGAGATCATCAAAAAACAAATGACTCAGTTTTCCTCTTTAGAAAATGCTCCATTCCAGCTGCCTGATTTCCCTTTTTGAATAAAAGGAATGTAACCACCAGTGGCACTAGTCTAGGATGGAGCACTCACAACTGCTTCCTGCACTGGTGGCAGTGGAAAATGGGCTGCTTCCTCCCTCGCTAAGGTACTAAAGAATTTTGTGCAGAGGCTTATGACATTATGCACCAGGAAGAAGAGATATAAGTCAATGGAAGATACACCGTGTATTTGTTTCCTGCTTTGTCAGAGACTCGTGTGGTGGGAAAAAACAAGAAGGCTTGTGTTTTCAGGCCCGCTTTTCTACTTACACATTCTGTGACCATGGCCGGTCACCTGACCTTCTTGAGAGTGTTTCCTCATCTGTGAAATGCAAACAATACCTGCATCCCAGGGGAGATGTGACAGACAAGTGAGCTAGTACACCTGAGTTGATGCACGTGTTAAGCCTACAAAAGTTGAAATATTTTGCAATTGAAGGTATCTGGTGGAATGAGGCAAGAGAGGAAAGTGATTCTTTTCTGAAATCTGAGTGGGAAAGAGTTAATGTTTGAATGGGCAAACCTACTCTCACAGGAACATTTTTGTACATACAAATACAAAGCTCAGTTTTAAAAGTTCAATCATGTCATCACTGATTGTAAGATATTTAGTAGCAAAGGCATCAGTGGTAGACATTAGTGAAAAAATAACAATACCAAAGCTATCAGCTAGCACTTCCTTTAGGCTGAGCACAGCACCCCTTTCCTATCATCCCATTTAGGGTACAGTTCTCAACAGCCACGATCACACCTCGTGCAACAGATGTTATTATTCCCATTGTACAGTTGAAAACACTGATCAAAATGAAATTTTCAAACTTTCCCAGAGTCACGGACCTAACAAGAAGTGGAACAGAATTTGAAACCCAGGTGTGTCTGGCTCTGAAGTTTGTATTCTTAACCAGCACTATCTTGAATAGAATGGAAGTTGTGTTACCTTTATTGGAACAGAAGCCCAGAGTCAATGACGAGTTGGCCTTTACTTAAGTTCCTTTTCTTGATATTGGTGTGTGGTGATGAGAGCAGATTAAACACAGTATCCATGTGCACAGGCACAACACCCACCCCTGGCTGGGTCAGCCATTGCCACCAGTGCGGGAGCAGGAGCGGGAGCGGGAGCGGGAGCGGGAGCGGGAGAGCAAGGAGAAGTGACTGACGAGGACTCAAAGCTTTGGTTCTTATCCTTGCCCTATTACTGGCAATATGTCTCTGGTAATTTAAGTTAAAGTAATATAAACTCTGAGTCTTCATTCCTCTGACTAGGAGGCATAATGTTCGTCCAACCCACCTCACCCCAACCAGCTCACAGGTACTTGTGAGGATCAAGTAAAATAGCAACCCTGAAAGTATTTCTAAACACTAAAGAAAGGAAGAGCTTTCTGGTTGGACTTATTTCCAATCAGAAACAGATTGGGAGGGAGTTTGGTAAGTAGTACAAGAAAAGAAAAATAGCCATTAACTCCCACTATAATTGCCACTCATTTCGTGATCTAGTTCGTCATCTAAAGAAGTGTTTTCCCAAGCATGGTATGCTGGTGGGGGCACATAAGACGATTTTAAAGAGGGACATGAAATATACACTTTAATGGTTCTGTGCTCTAAGGGGTTCTGAAGAAACATAAACCAAAAAATATAAACCTTTGAACTGTCAGATGATTAAGATTCAAATAAGTATGAAAAATGAATTGACTATGGCCGAGAATATAGCACAGCACCTGCCTGGCAAGCACAAGGTCCCCGTTCAATTCCTGGTGCCAAACTAGAGAAAAAATGAATTGACTTAAAATCACCTAAATATAGTCAAGTTCAGGTCTGTGGGTGTAGCAAATGGGAAGGCAAATGACTTTTGGAAGCACCCACAGATCACCTCGCAGGAGTCTAGGTTGTCTCTGGTCAGTCTCGGTTGACCCTCCCCTCTTCAACAACAGTAGTAATGACTGAGAGGTCTGTAGACTTTCTCCCCAGATTCACCCGTGCTCCCACCCCTATTCTGGTTAAAAACTCCAACCCGTGGAGGAAGGTGATTTGAGCCAAAGTGTTGTTTTATCCCATTCCTGAGAAATATGCCTTTTCACCCTGAATTACATAGATGATCCAAACCATGGACGCACCTTCTACACAGGGCCTGAGGCTCTACTTTGAAAAGTGAGAATTTACTGCTGGTGTCTTTAAAGTCCAGAGCCGGCATCCTGCAGAGGGAGGGCCTGGCTAGGGGTTCTGGAGAGGTCTTGTTCCTGCTTGCTGGGATTAACCCCTCAGTCAGGCCCTATTTGCCATCCTCCCCTCCCTGCAACTTGGCTTCTAAAGGTTGAAAGCTAGTGATGACTATGGTTATCAGACAGCAGCAAGGTTTGTTTTGTCTCTGACCTCCAAGCTTTCACTTCAAATACTTCTCAGAGCATCCTTGAGAACCCGGTGCTGACCTGAGGTGACCTCTGAAAATACGAGTAGTTTTCTAGCTTGAGGGACCTCTGTAAACCCATGTCCGAACTTTTTTCCAAATATAATCTACCAACTTCAATCCAAGTGGAGAGAGGAAAGAAAAAGCACCACTTACTGAGAAAAAGAACTTGCTGTATTTTCTTGAGCTCCTGGTTAGATGCAGACATTTTCTTTCATCGTTTTAAGAGAAACATCAGAGTTTTGAAAACTCAGAGACGTTTATAAATTTACCAGCAGTCACATAGCTAAGTGGTAAGTCTGAGAAGTGAACCTAGATTTTCTGGCTCCAAAGACCATGACATTCAGCAACACTATAATATACCCAAATCTTTACTAAGTGGTATCCAGAAATTGCACTTATAATTTCTTAAAGGAGCAAAGTGCCTCAGAATTTGCTTAACTCGGGGCAGAAGCCTCTTGCCCACCGTTCATGCTGACTCCTGAGCTGACTGCAGGGAGGGGCTCTGCTTGGACTGAGGCTGTGATGCCCATGTTTGCATTTGGTAAAATGCTCATGCAACGTTCCTTCTGGGGTAGAGCCGGAAATGAGTCCGGGGCGGGAATGAAGGCCAGCGCTCCAGTTGCAGCTCAGCTTTGTGCCTCTCCTCTGCTCCCCTTCCCTGGCCCATCGTGAATGTGGGAAGGAGACCGAGAGCCAGGGCTGGTGTGAGTCACTGCCGAGGGAGGTGCTCTGGAGCCCCGTGAAGAGAAAGAGGTTTTTCCCCTCTGACATACTTAGTTGAGGGAATCTGATAACAAACCACAAGCTTTCTTTGCTGGGTCCAATAGGCGAGAACCATGAGAATACTTTCACCCGTTTCCTCCACCTCCTCACAAAATGCTGCCTAAGTAGTTTCCATTTTCCTTCTGCTCCACATGCTCAAGGTCAAACAGTAACTGAAAAACTGACCTCACTTTTGGTCATTATTGGCTTCAACTCTGAGTTTTAAAGGCTATGGTGTTTTTCTAAAAATGGTGAAAGAAAACTGACATCATTTTGGCCATGTAGTGGTTGAGTGGGAAGAGAGCTCCTTTGGTAGCAGGTTTACTGTGAGATTGCACCAGGAGTGAGTTCTACACCGGTTGTCAAAGGTCACCCAGGTGCCCACAAGTCCCAGGGCTCTGAAGATGCCACTTCCCAACCTCTTGAACACAAATCCCCCAGGTCAGGGACTGTGTCTTCCTATGCATTGTAAGGAAGCACATACTTTCTGTACAGCTACTCAAATTATTTCCATTTTTATCTTACTGATATTACATGGATCACTAGGAAGAATTTTTCTGTGTTAGTCCACAGTCCTGATTCTAAAAAAATTATTTATCATGACAGAATGTCTCTTTTCCTCTGTCTTTTGGTGTTGCTTGCTTCTAAGCAGAGCCTTTTTGGAATACCCAACATAATTTAGTTGAAGGAATCAGCTTTCTTTGTCAGGCAGAATAGGCAAGAGCCATGCAGGTGATACATAAGCACAGCCAAGCTCTGGGTGCTGGGGTTCAGAGTGGCAGGCAGGGCTGGCCCTGGGAGTGAGGTTACTCATGTGCTGTCAAATATAGTATGCAGCTGGCTGCTCCAAGCCCCATTGCATCTCAGGTGATACAGACTACTGGCCTGCTGTGAAACACTCCTCAAGATGCTCCTAAAAGTCTCATTTGATAAGCTTTGTGTTTTGAACTTAATACCCAGAAATTATAAAATTCCTGGGCTCTTGTGTGTCTTCTGAGTGTTAAGTCAGCAAAATTCTAAACAGTTTTGGAAATGAATATATAAAATGTGCTTGGGATAGCAACCCCCCTCCTCGTTTTTTGCCAACAGTTTGATTTATGTTTCTTCTGCAAAAGCCAAGTTCTGCCTAGTGGGGTATGTATTCTTCACCCCTTGCCTTCCCACCTCCTTTAAGATAGGTCCATAAAGACTTTCCAAAGGTGCCAAGCCAAGATGGTTTGCATGACTGCATTTCTATCTTTCATTTTCCCATGTATCATTTCCTCAAGTTGATCTGCTTTCGTAGAGGTGGGGGTGCCAGTAGAATCCTGAAGCCACTTGTTTTCAATGGGACACAGGTTAGATCAACTGTAGGAAGATGACTGTCCAGGAGAGAGCAGCACAGGGAGAACCACAGAGGTGGGGAAGGACAGCAAGGTAAAGGACTTGATCCAGAGCTCAACCCTACTCTCCCACAGACCAGCAGATCTACGAACATGTCCAGCACTACTGGACCAAAAGTAACTGCAACTGGGAAAAGACTCCAGAAAACTTTTGGGTTTTTTTCCTGGTGCTGATTATTGTGTTAAGCAGTTGAGACAAACTGAATAACAAGACTCTTTACCTGTAATTTGCCAACAAATTACATCAATATATTGGTATGTGAGTCTGGGGGAAGGGAGAGTGGGTAGACTATGAATAATTTGCACCTCTAGAATCTCTATATACTGTCTATAAACTATTCTCCCATTACAGGTGCCTGAGCAAACGTTGACTTTGCATTTAAAAAAATCAGAGGAAAGCAAAGAGGAGACAATAAATCTCCACATCTGGTACCAATTTATAATTCACGAAGTAGATTTTCACACTGTATCTCTTAATGCCCTTACTGACCTCCTATATCACATCTACGACGGGAGCTGATAAAGTGAACTCCCGCAGTCCTTGTCTCGCCTTCCTGTGAACCTGCGCTGGCACTCGCCCAGTCTTCTTTCCCACAGTGTCCACGGGACGTAAGATACCCCTGCCCCTGCCCAAGGCTAATTTCACCTCCTGCCCTTCCTGGGGACCCCATCAATCATCCCCGGTAACCACAGCATCTCTTGCTCTCAACCAGTTCTTCCCTGTATATTATGGTCCATCTCTCCTGTCTCAAGGGAAATGAAGACCTCCCTGACCTGGTGTGCCCTTTAGCTACTGTCTCCTCACCGTCTTTCCTTTCATATTCGAGCTACTTGAAAGACTAACTACAATCTCCACGTCTCATTCTTCAGCCCTCTGCTGTCTTGTTTCCGCCTCGCATTAAATCCAACCAGCCTCTCTCAATCCTGATTCTACATGACTTTTCTTGCGCTTTTTAGCACTGCTAATTCCTTAAAACGTCCTCTTTCCTTGGCTTCCTGAACAGCCCTTTCCAGAGTTCACCTGCCAGCTCTAGCACAACCTTAGTCTCCCGCATCAGGCCCTCTTCCTTGGCCTGCAGTTTTAAAAACTATTTTTATTGAACTACGTAGAGCATACATAGAGAAGTAGATCGTAGAGTCGCAGATGGGTAATTTCCACAAACTGAACACACCCACATAACAGGCACCCAGATCAAAAGGCAAAATGTCTCCAGGACTCCCCAAGGTGCCCTCTGTGCCTGTCCAGTCTCCATGCCCCTCTCCCACAGCCACAGGCCGAATTGAAGCATCACAGTGGGCTTTGCCTATGCTTGCACTTTATGTAAATGTGGTTTGAAATGCTTTGTTTCAGGTTTCCTTTGCTCAGCATTGCTTCTGGGGGAATTAGCTACATTTTTGTAGATATACTTTATCCATCCTCATTACTCTAAGGGATCTGACTGAAGGAATCTACCCAATTCATTTGCTCTCTTCCTGTGGCGGATATTTGGTGAACCGCCATGTTTTGCTATGAAAAGGGGTGCCGTGATGAACATTTGTACCTGAGCTCCTTAGCTTCCCATCAGAGCCCTCTCCCCTGGCATAGTCCCTCAGAACAGCCCTGGGATATTTGGAGGGCATAGATCGGCAAAGATTGTTTTGTTGTTTTTGTCCTTTTGAGACAAGGTCTTGCTATGCAGTTCAGGCTGGCCTTGAGCTCACTTTGTAGCCCAGATTGGCCTTGAACTCACAATGATCCTCCTTTCTCAGCCTCCCGAGTGCCAGGACTACAGGTGTGCACTATCATGCCCTGCTTAGGCAAAGATTGTTTAGACCCAAAAGTAGGGTCTCTTCTCACTAAACAGTAAAGAAACTCGTGGACATGTTTAGGTGAATATTTTTCAAATAATACGATTTTCATAGGCTAAAATTTGATAGCGAACAGCTGGATATGGTGGTGCACACTTGTAATCCCAGCTCTCTGGAGGCTGAGGCAGGAGGATCATTGGGAGTTTGAGGTCAGCCTTGGCTACAAAGTGAACTCAAGACTAGCCTGAACTGCATAGTGAGACCCTGTCTCAAAAAGACAAAAAAAATTTTTTTCTGCTTGCAACAACCACCTGAAGTCCAATTTTGAGCCAGCTGATGTACAAGATTCTGAAAGAAAATATTTGGGCCAGGGATATATCTCAGTGGTCCAGCGCCAGCCTGGCAAGTACAAGGTCCTGAGTTTGATTCCCGATACCAAAAAAAAAAAAAAAAAGAAAATATTCAATTTGCCAAAATATAATTAGTTTCTCAGCTGATAAGGCAATGATTCCATATTATTACAGAGTCCTTGAATTTTACCAGTTTGGTCATTAATTGCTGCTCTTTAACAGTTAGTGATGGGGCCCGGGCCTGTTTCCACACTGTGCAAATGTTCTTAGCAGGGCAGAGCAGAAACCAGCATTCCATTCTTGCTGCGACAACTGGCTGCATCAAAGCAACATGAACTAGCTTCAAGCTACGAGGCTCACTAGTAAGAACATGTCAAGTAAGAGAGCAAGCAAGGTTAACTAAAAGATGAAATTTTAGGTAAATGTAAAGTTCTGATAAATGTATTCACATTATATCTGTACATAATTTTATGTGTCTGGGCACTCTTTTACTTAATAATTCAGCAGTTATTTCTATTTTCATATAATCATTTTCAGAAAATATACAAATTTAAATCTAATAATATGATAACATAGTTTGCAATCCATGGGGAGGGGGAGGGAGGAGAGGGAAATGGGGATTTTTTAAAAAAAGGAACTAAGATTCATTATGTTCTTGTACCAACTCCTTGTGACTGTAGTACATAAGGAACATGATCATTATGTACTATAACCATGCACAAAAGGCTAGGGCAAAAATGGAGGGAGGGAGGGGAAGACTAGGGAAGGGAAGGGGAAGTAAAAAGAACTACGACGTGTTAGGTACAGGTACCAACTTCCCGTGATGAATGTAATAATTTGGTACTGAAGACGTACTAATTAAAAAGAAAAGAAAAGAAAAGAAAAAAATTCCCTATTCTGTGCCAACTGGCTTTGCAATATGCATCATTTGTCTCTGATGACAAACTCTGTACTTGCTTCTATTTTTTTAAACAAAGGAAAATACGTTTGTAGTTTCACTTGAGGCTCTTGGCATTCTAGTAACATTTAATGCAAGTATATTTTAGACCAAAATGTTCAAAATTGAAAACAAATAGCCCACTTGATCTGTCAGCCACCAAAGCGTTCAGAGTCAACTGCATAGTTTCTAATATCTTGCTATGTTGTGAAAGTAGCTCAGTCCCAGTTTATAATGCACAATTATAAATGCTGATGTGTTCCAGGCATGGTGGTTCACACCTTTAATCCCAGCACTCGGGAGGCTGAGGCAAGAGGATCGTTGCAAGTTTGAGAGCAGCCTAGGCTACAAAGTGAGCTCAAGGCCAGCCTGAACTGCAGAGCCGGACTTTGTCTCAAAAAGACAAAAAAAAAAAAAAAAAAAAATGCTGCTATGTTTTGAACCTGCTGTACATCTTTCTACTTGTACCTTCACTCAGCTATGAAGTTTAAAAAAAAATTGTCAGCCTTTTCTTGAATATTGCACACTTCAGAGTTCTTTCACTTTCTTGTTTATTTATTTATTTATTTATTTTGAGACAGGGTCTCACTATGTAGTTTAGTCTAGCTTTGAACTCACTGTGTATCCCCGGCTGGCCTTGAACTTACAGCAATCTTCTTGCCTCAGCCTCCTGAGTGCTGGAATTATAGGCATGTGCCGCCATGCCCAGCTTTCACTTCCTTTTTAAAAAAATTATTTTAAATTTAACTGATACATGAAACCAAAATTGTACATATTTATGGGACACCCTATGAAGTTGAGATATATGTATACATTGTGTAATGTTTAAATCAAATTAGATGTACTTATCTTCTCAAACATTTGTGATTGTTTTGTTTTCCCTCAAATGTTGATCATTTTCTTGATAGTGAAAACGTTTTTGAAATGTATAGCGCCTCCCTGTCACCCGCGGCTTTGCCGTGTGGTAGCACCCTAGAACTTCTTGCTTCTCTCCATAACTTAGTTCCCGCTGATTCTTTTACTTTCTTAAGAGATACTCACAACTCTACAGCTCTTCTCCTTTAAACTTTGGTGCAACTCCATTGAGTTTTCTATTACATTAGTACTGTGAGCACAGACCCACCCAGGAGCTTCATCCAGATTCATTCCAATAGATGAGAATACTTTTCAGTTAGTACAAGTTGTATCCTCCCTTTGATTAAGATCACTCACATTAGCCAGGAATCTTTAGATTACAGGTAAAAAGGCCAAACTCAAACTAACTTAAGCCAAAGGAGGTGTTAGTGGAAGGATGAGAGTGTCTTAGAGTAAAATGACTAAAAAGCAGGGACACAGGTATATTCCAGGGCAGCAGGACCTGGACTCAGCCGCAGATGGAACTCACGATCTCCACCTCAGGCTCTCTGTGCTCTCCCACCCCTCTGTGCACAGTCCTAGCTTGACATTACTGTTTTTCCAACATTTATAACAATTTCAGAGTTACCCTGATCAGCCAGTGTTAACAGTGATCATTATGAAAACAAAGTGTACAGGCACTGTCAGGTGCGTCCTTAACCAACCAGACACAATCTTAGAAATAGTTCAGAAAACTGAGTCATCACCCACCTATATGATGATTCCCAAGTCCTTGCTTCCATCCTAGAACCCTGTTCGTGTGTGTGTGTGTGTGTGTGTGTGTGTGTGTGGTGTTACTGGGGAATGAACCTGTGGCTTACACACTGACTCTCCACCTAACTTTAGGACAATAGGACATTGCTAAGTTGCTGAGATCCAACTTAGACTCTCTGCCTCAGCCTCCCAAGTCCTGAGACTATAAGCATGAGCCACTGTACCCAGAACATAGGTTGTATTTTGACATAATTTGAAAACAACTGTGGAAATCTAAGAAAAAAAAATTCACACCTAAATAGAGCTGTAATATTGCATGAGTGCCTTTAGCATCACTAACCAATAGGGAAATGCAAATCAAAACCACAGTGCAATACCATTTTACACTCCTTAGGATGGCTAATATAAAACCAAACAAAATCCAGGGCCAGGATGTAAACAAACTGGAGCACTCCTGTACTGCTGGGAGGGGTGTAAATGGTACAGGCCCAATGGAAAATGGTTGCTTTTTGAGTGGTTCCTTAGAAAGTGGTTCCATAGATATGCTACTTGACCAGTAATTCCACTCCTGGCTATATGTCCTGAAGAATTAAAAGCAGAGACTCAAGAAAATACTTGTATACCTGTGTCCACAGCAGCAGTATTCACCACAGTCAGAAGGTGGAGACGATCCTAATGATCATGGATGGAGCAACGGACACTTTGGGGTTGCTTAGGTCACAAGGGCAGAGATCTCATGAACGGGACTCATGCTTTTATACAAGAGGCCCAAGAAAGGCTCACTTTACTTCTCTATGATGTGAGCACACAGTTAGAAGGCACTGTCCAGGAATCAGAAAATGGACCCACACCAGGCTACAGAATCTTCCAACATCTTGATTTTGGGCTTTCTAGCCTCCTGAACTGTGAGAAATAAGCTTCTCTTGTTTATAAGATACCCAGTTTGGGGTATTTTGTTACAGCAACCTGAACAGAGTAAGACAACACACTACAACTTGGACAAAACTTAAAGATTATAATTAATGAAATAAGCACAGTCAGTGCTATAAAGTGGAAAAAGTTCTAGAAATGGACAGTGGTAAGTTGCACAAAGTGGATGCTCCTAGCGCTACTAAACTGTACAGTTGGAAGTGATTAAAGGGGCAAAGTTTTGTGTTGTGTATACTTTATATTGCACAAAGGAGGAAGTGTCAACATCAACAAACCTTTGTTCAGGCAAGAGCACTAGTGACGTGCGAGTAAGAATATTAGAGTATCCTGAGTTGAATTACAACAAAGTGTGCATAATTTAGCTTTTTCTTTTCTAACTCAGTTAAAAGTAAATCACTTAAAATTAGGATAGAACACAATTCACATAGCTGATCTCAGATAGCTATAGATTTTTTCTTCACTTTGGCAAACAGAAAAAAGCATATTCCTTATAAGCTGTATTTGCCCTCTAACAAACTCAAGAGTCTCCAGTATGCTCTCTTAGTAACTCCCTAATCTTCCACCTGTATGATGATGGTCTCCAAGTCATTGTTTCCATCCTAGAAGCTTGTTCGTGTGAGTGTGTGTGTGTGTGTGTGTGCTTGCATGTGTGTGTACTGGTGTGGTGTTACTGGGGACTGAACCCAGGGCATTCATGCTGAGCTACATCTCCAGCCCCTGCTACATTATTTTGCAATAGGATCTTTCTAAGTTGCCTAGGCTGGGTGCCAATTTAGGATCCTCCTGCTTCAGCCTCCCAAGTCCTGAGATGTCAGTCATAAACCACTACAGCCAGGTTGTTCGTAACTCCAGACCCAGGTGGTCAGCTACCTGTTCCTCCTCCCAGAGGTTACTGGGAATATCAGCTTCAGTGTAGCTGATACTTCCCCTTACTTTCCTCACTTCCTGCACTGGCCCTCCTTCAGGGTTCTCCTCTCAGCGAGGAGCA
>PVLD010003043.1:19972-151132 GCA_004027595.1 Dinomys branickii
CACCCCCGTGCGCAGCACGTACACACTACTGCAGAGCAAACTGACTACTCTTGGCAGCCACTGAATTGCAATCTTTCACCTCTTCTAGCGGGTTAAAATCCATACTCTCTAACATGCAGCAAGGTCTTAACGGGTTTTCCACAGAGCTTGCTTCTGTTTGGGGTGCCTCAGACTGGTGTGCCATTCAGAGAGTATTCATACTGGGTAAATCTCAGTGGAATCAATCCTTATCATCAATTTTTTTAGTCTGGTCTCTCTTCCCTTATAGCCTTCTCTTCCAACGTCTTCCCACACCCTCCCTGCCAGCCATGCCACACAGTTTGTTTTTCCTGACTTACTGCCCAAGAACTCAGTTACCATGAATGATCCTGAGCAAAGTACTTAATCTCATTAAGCTTCAGATTCTCCATCTGCACAGCAGAGCAGATATCCACTTTGCAACATTGTAGTGAGGATAAGATGGGCAGAAGCAGTTTGTAAATCCTAAATGTACTGTAAAATTCAATTTCATAATTTATCAAAGTCTATCTGAAATATCACCACCCACAAAGAGCCTTTTTAATGTCCTCAGCAGAAACTATTTCTCTCTCCTTGGAAGGTCCACCAAACACCTCCTAAAGGTCCTCTTGGCTTTCATCAACACTTCTTAAATTATCCAAGTTATGAGTCATATTTACAACCAGACCATGAATTCTATCCACCCCCTACTCTATAGTTCTCCTTCCACTTCAATGAATTCTCAAGGGTCTGAGTATATTTCAAAGAGAAAAACAGTCTGAGATTTGAGGCAGTACAGATAAAAGTTCCACAGTGAAGCATCATTTGGGTTTTCTCAGAATCACAGATCCATCACATGATGAAGAATCTATTTAGCAACAACAGCCTGCTGAGCTAGAATGACATTAACTAGCCAACCTGGCACCCTTCCTCATGCCCAAGCCTGTGGCAGACATTGCTAATCAACTATAGAGGCCCTGCTGAACCGGCGGCTTTTCAACACAGCTCCAGGCAGCTGCGACTCATTGATCAGCTGGCCTAGGGTCACTATGGAGCAAGAGAAAGAGCTATAAAAGAAGAGGCTGCTGCAGCTCTGGTGAGCTGATGGGACTTGAAGGGGGCAGTCAAACCTTGGCTGCCAATTCATGGTAGGCTATTGTGAAGACAATTGCCTAGCTTACAGTAATGCAAAGCCATTTTGTCCCAAACTTGAAGGTCGGAGATATCCAAAGGCATCTATCTCAGAAACCCCAGGAGCCCTTTGGACAGGGAAAAGCTCCCTGGGCTCTCTGCTTCCTCTAAAAGTCCCCACCTCAATTTCCTTAGTGCTCAGCCATTTGTGTCTTACAGGGCTTTTTTCTTCCTGAAAAGCAGCCAGCACAGTGTCTGCCTCCGCTCCCCAACAAAGGGCTTATGTGTAATTAAAAGGGATTATGTTTGGAGGGGAAAACTAGCCTCTAATCACCAGCAGAAGGACACGGTGGCCTGAGCCAGAGGTTCTCTGAGTGACATCTATGTTGCTTGCTGTCCCTGAGCCTCAGCTCTGGGTGACCCCCTGGCCCTGTTGCGGCCACCAGCATGGGCTTTGCCAGACAGATACAGCTCTTGCTCTGGAAGAACTGGACCCTGAGGAAAAGGCAAAAGGTACTGGCTGCTGCCTGTCGTCTAGACGGGAGCCTAGGAGTGGTGGAAAGTGTGGGGAAGTGGGTAGGTCAGGAGGCGGGGCTGTGAGGAGCTGTGGGCTTCTTGCCCCTCAACTCTGAAGCAGTGTTCAGCAGTTTGGCTTCTCTGGAAGCTGCTCTGACAAGTGCCCTGCACAGGATGACCTGCTCTTCTGTCCTTGGCCACACCACAATCTTTGCACCTCCTCAGTGAGTGCACTCCTTGCTTTTTCCTCTGTCCGTCCCCCCACCCTGTGTTCCTGAGCACCCACACTACACAGTGAGGAGAACGCTGACCT
Organism: Dinomys branickii; assembly: GCA_004027595.1. Classification (NCBI taxonomy): domain Eukaryota; kingdom Metazoa; phylum Chordata; class Mammalia; order Rodentia; family Dinomyidae; genus Dinomys; species Dinomys branickii. The sequence goes on from PVLD010003043.1 coordinate 21,930, forward strand.
CCAAAGAGCAGGCGCAAAGCCAGACCAGGAGCCTCTATCGAGCTGCCCGGCCCAGGGGCTGTTTCACTGGTTCTGGGAGGCACTCTGGGTTCTCACATTTTAAAGTATCTGAAATAGGAATGAGGCTTACAATCAAGTCACAGTTTACTTTTATTTATTTATTTATTTATTTATTTTTTCAAGTCACAGTTTAACCACAGACTTTTTTTTTTTCTTTCTTTGTGGTGCAGAGAAATAACAGGGCATCTTAGAATTGATGGCCTTTTAGATTTAGTAACTATCATAGACATTTCCTGAGCCTCTTCAATGAACAAACACAGGGCTGGGCTGGAGTAAGGACCTAAAAGCATAAGGCCCAGATTTCCCCTTCGCCTGGCTTCTGTAATGACTGGGAAAATGCGAAATATGCTTTGAGATCCAGAGCAATATAAAGTGGCAAAGGTCAGGTGTCCTCTGAGAAATGCAAGCGAGAGTCAGAGGAGGCCAGGGAATCCTAAAATGTAACATAAATGCAAGTGGCCTTCGTATACTATTTCTGGGAGGGGTGAAGGACTGAGTCTACAACTATAAAGAAATAACGTAGTTTGAGACAGGCTTGCAGGGTCCTGCAGACATCAAGGGACTTGAGGAGAAGGGAGGGGGACTTCAGGAGAGGGCGAGGGAGGGGCTAAGGCTGAGAGCTGGGGCGGGCTGAGATTGGAAAGATGGAAAAACAGAGAGACTGGGAGGAGGACAGGAAGGGAAACAAGCTGTAGGGAAGAACAGAATGACATTTGTCCCCAACCCCAGTTCAGTTCAGGATGGTTTAATGTAGGGGTTTTCCGGGCTATGGGAATGTGACAGAAGAACCGGGCCAGCTGCGGGGGCAGCATCCAGACCAAAGCCCTGGGCAGGGTCTACTCAGACAGAACTGAATGTAGAAAAGAGTTAGCAAAGCATGAAGCTTGGCAGCTGGGAGGGTGACAGAAAACAGCACGGTATCCTGGAGGTAGAATCACAGGACCCAGCTACTACCCTAGCGCGGAGAGAAACTCAAGGAGGAAAGTAGAATTACTAAGACAAGACAAAGAGCTGGAAGTGAGGACTTGTGAGGAGGCTGCCCAGGCTCTCTGAGGCTGGTCTCAGGCCCAAACCCAACCCTGGCTGCTGAGTTTGAAACCAAGAGACAATGACTTAAGAAGCAGCATGAAAAGGAGTTGAAAGGGACGCACTCCACCGTGCACATGGGTGGGTTGAAGGCCTGCGTGTGGCCAGCAGGACAAAGGCTGGGAGGGGAGGAGGCCAAGTTAGGACTCGCTCATCTGGGGAGGACACTGCTGTCCTCCAGTTGCTCTGCTCTGTCAGGGCACTGTCCTTCCAAGTGACGCTTGAGGTTATTTGTGGTCCCCAGGCACCAAGTGCCAACATAATCAAAGGCTCGGTCCCTGCCAGGAGCTTTCCTTCTTCTGAATGAACATATTACAGAGAAGATTCATAGTTAAATTTATTCATTATTTTCACTGTTCTGTCAACCAACTAACCACCTTCAGCAGGCAATGCCAGGTGCTGAGTACACCATGGCGAATGAATGATCCAGTCCCTGTCCATGTGACTCATGTAGCCTGTGCATTGCCAAGAGATATTCAGTATGCCATTGTTTCCTGTCTCTCCGCCCCTCTCTAGTGTCTCTTTCACTGCCTGTCTCTTCCTATCCCTCTCTTTCCTCCTGCCTGTCTTCCTTCTCCATCCTATAAGGAATTAAAATTCATAGTTCATTTCACTCTCAGTGTATACTTCATGGATTTCAAAAAATATACCTGAGCCTTGCAGCTGCTGACCTTTAATAAGTCCACCCCTGTGGCAAGCACACTACTGTTTCAAAGAAGAACTCCATTTGGCTCAGGTGCCCTTGGGATCTGCTGTCTTGCCCTGGCATCGGTAGATGTCCCCAGTTCAGGAACTCTGTCTTCGCTGCAGTATGCTCCCTACTGGGTTTGAGCCATACCGGCTGTGCACCTTGGCTTGAGGCCACCTCCCCTCCCCTGGCTGGACCCAGCCTGGGCCGACCACCCTTGGATGCCATCCTGATGGCCTAGCAAGAGAGATCTCTGCTGTGCCTCCTTACGGCCACCATATCTAGGAGTTTCCAGCCCATGTGGGCAGGATGAAGGCGTTCTTCAGCACCCTGGCAGCTCTGAGCTGGGTCTGAGGCTCCTTCCAAAGCTTTTGGCTCTTGTTGGAACTTCCACCTTTAGAAAATACTTAGTATAAGAATATTACATGTTCAGCCCAAAACTTAGCTCCTAGTTTTTAATTCTCCAAATTTCCATGGTTTTGAGAATTTACTATTGTGAGCAGAATAGGTAGAAACACATACCAAGCTCCCCATCCCCCTCTTCCAATCCCAAAGACATAACATGGGAGTCTTCAGGTTCCCACCCCCCACCTTCTTTTTCTTTTTCTTCCCTCTGTTAACATCCATCAGAAGATTACTACTAAGAGCCTGGCACAGAACTATATCAACTACTTCATTTAATACACAACAGTTGCAGGAGAGAGAGACTTCAGTGTCCCTGTGGGTGTGGCTGAGGCAACTGAGGCTTGCACGCAGGGTTAGTGACTGATGGGTTGGGCCTGGGTTTCCAGCCATGTATGATGCCAGACAGGCAGTCATGGCCACCGCCCGACACTGCCCCATATCCAGCCCTACCTTACAAGCTGGTCGTGGGGACCGCCAAGAGAGAGTGGACAGATTATTTATCATCCACTAGGACAACAGACGCAAACTTAATACTGCAACTGGCAGACTGAGGGGCATGTTCGCCCCCTACTAAGGTGAACTGTCATAGCTCCCACCCTCAGGGAATCCAGAGACAGGCAGGAGGATGTTCCCCCACATAATTATTGAGCAGAATCATGAGTGCAGCTGTGGAGCAGAAGAAACAGGGGTGGAGGTTGGGACAGGGATTATTCTGAGAGCTCAGAGGAGGCCCAAGGTAGAGAGAGAAAGCTTATCCACCCACATCATTCCTCAGGATGAGAGAGCTCCTGCTGCAGGGCACAAACACATCTGCCCACCCTGTCTGCAGACCAGGCCCCCTAGCAGAGAGGCTTATAAACATCATTAGCCAGGTCTCTTGCTCTTGAGAACTCACAGCCAAGATCCTTTGGTATCCCCTCCTGGTTCCTACTTCTAGGTCAGGCCTGAGTGTTTGGCGAAGGCTTGAGGACTTATCAGAGCAGGGGATCATCATTTCCTAGACTGCAGACCCAAGCTGTGGCCCTTAGTCCTGAGCCTAGCATCAAGGGATGAGACCGTGGCAGGTGCAGGGAGCTGCGCGTCCAGCTCCAAGTGCACCCAGGTGCTGGTGATGTGGCTCAGGCTGAGCCCAGTCTGCTGGGCTCTTGGTGCAGAAGGGAGAATTTTGCAGCTCATTTCATGCCCTGGCTGCCCCCTTTTAAATTGAAAACAGAGAGAAAGGCAAGAAAATCTGACTGGCTAAGTTTTAAAACAAGCACAACATTGCCCTTGCTGGACCCCCCCTCCCCCATATAGACTGAATGGTCAACAGAGGAGGAGGGGAGGGAGAGAGCGGGAGAACAAGGAAATACCAGTTTGGTGAAAAAAAATTTCCACGGACCCCTTCTGAGCTTGGACTGGGCTTAATTAAAGTTACAGGCATGTTTAAAGGGAAGGGGTAGGGGAGTCCAGCCGCTCTGAAAACATGTTTTTAATTATACTGTGGAATTTCTCCCTAGGGTACGCCTGTACACAAGCTCAGCGTCAAGGACAAGGATGTTGCTCTGGGGTGGGTTGGGGATGCAGAGCAGGACTGGGGGAGGGGGGCTGCTGTGAGAACCAGCAGGGCTGGCGTAAGATTGCCTGACAGGACAGGGAGTGCAGTGTGAGGTGCCACTGCTCCAAATCACACACTCACAATTAGAGCAATAACACTGATCTCCCCACAAATGTTTTAAGATTACAAGCCACTACCTACACCAGTGGCTCTCAGCCTGGGCTGCATATTTTGGAATTACCAAGCAGTGTTGAAAAAAATGTCCTTATGTCCCACGGGACATGACCCAAGAAGCCCACATGATTCCAGGCTGGGGGCAGGGATTACCAGCAGAAAACAGCAGCCCTAATTCCCAGATATGAACCGGGACACAGGCAGAGCAGTACCAGGCTCAGAACCAGGGAGTGAAGGAAGAAAGGATTCTGATCCTGCCTCCCCCATGGAGGACTGTAAACCACAGCGCCTTGCATAGACCAGATACTTCTGAACTGCACGCTTAAGCGAATGCCTGGATACATGTGACTGGCGTTTCCTAGAGTGATAGGATGTACCAGCGTGGGTTTGGAAATCTCACCTTGGGACATGGAGGCAAGATTAGATGGTCCCTGCCCCCCAACCCCTGCAAGCCCCTCTTTATATACAGAGCAGGGGACAGTGTATTGTGCACTCTCAGGTAGCTACAGAATTCTGAATCCAGAGATAAATGGAGGTCAGGCCTAAGAGGTTGTAGATAATTTAACGGTATTTCCTTGTTTATCTGATTGTTAAATGTACTGTCACTTTCAGTGCCCAAGTGACCCTTAGGATATCTCTATGAACCAGCAATAAGTGGCTTGCACTTACTGAGTGTTACCTTCTTTTGCCAGACTCTGTGTTGTGGTTTGTGTCTGTGTGTCCTCCAAATCCTTGTACAGTCCTGGGGTGGGTTTCTATTCTAGATTTTTGATTGATCCAGAGTTCAATGTTGGGATTACAGGTGTGAGTGCTGCACAGGGGGGTGCAGGGGTGGGTAGTCTGCATACAGTGTAAAGGAGGGAAAGAGGCTGCTTGTGGCTGCTCCCTCTTGCTCTTGCTGCTTTGGCTGTCTTCTGCCATCATGAACCGTTGCCCTCTGCCATGTGCCACCCTGTCTTGGAGCCAGCCGAGTATGGCCTGAAACTTCCACAGACTGTGAACTAAATAAACTTGTCCTTCCTTAATTCTGGGTGTCAGGTATTTTGCCTCAACAGTGATAAAAAAGTAACCAAGATAGAATTTGGTACCAGAGGAGTGGGGTCATTGCTATGATTATACCTGACCATGTGGTTCAAGAGCCTTTGGAAATGGCTTATGGGAAGTGTTTGGAAAGGTTCGGAGATGTCGCCTGAAAGAGTAAAGCTGGAGGCTGGGTTTCAGGTATTTTGTCTTAGCAATGAGAGAAAAGTAAGCAAGACACTCTGTTTTCTGTGTTTGGTCTTGTTACTTCATTTCATTATCACAATAGCTCTGGAAGGCAGGTCTGATATCACCCGTATTTTGCAGATGGCCCTGAAGCACAGAGAAGGTTAAGCAGGTTGCACAAGGTCATGTAGCTGAGAAAAGCAGGTTATATGGAACCCCAGAACATGGGTCCAGGGTGATCTGCTCTTCACCCTCTGTGTTCACAGCAGAACAAAATAATAGCATCTCATAGATTAAAAAAACAAAAAAACAGGCTCAGAGGTTAAATAAGCCTGAAAATGATTGTAACCCAGATTCTTGCAGTCCCAAATCTGCATCAGTGTTTAACATACCAGAACACCCTCAGATAGACAGTGCTGCAGAGAAGGCAGCTGATTCACTTGGTAGAAAGCCAACACTGCAAGCAATTGTCTTAGGAGGAGTCAGATGGGAAGAATCTGGACTGGTTGTCTCATTTCTTAGGTGAAGAACAACGTCGGGTTTCATCACTTGCACCTGTCGCTCACATTGCTATCTTGCTGAACCCGTTCCCCCATTTACCCACTGAAAGGAGGATTCAGAATGGAAGGCGAGAAGTCACTGTCCATGCATTTTGGGGTGTAGTTGTTAAATGTGCAGACTGTTGCGAACCTGAGCCCCTGTATCACTTCCAGTTTCCTGGACAAGCTTCCTAGACTGGTTTTGACAAAGTCTCACTCATTCCACAAATATTTGTTGGGAACCTGTTTGAATCCTGCCTCAGGTGCTAGAATCACAGTGGAGGACAGACAGGAAAGCTCAGAAAGTGTCCAGCCCAGGAAGCCTCCACTTACCTGAAGAAGTCACGACCCTGAAGCAGGAGTGACAAGACAGGGAAATACAGGTTGCTGGTGGGCAGTTGCTTCTGGGATGGGACCAGGATGTTAACAGGGAAATAGGGCTAGTGGGGAAGAGCCCGAGGTGGGCTCCATTGAATTGCAGGCCACAGGGGCTGGGGATATAGCTCAGTGGAATAAGCGCTTGCCTAGCAAGCGCAGGGTCCTGAGTTCGATCCCCAGTACCGCAAAAAAAAAAAAAGTGTTGCCTGAATTGCAGGCCACAGCAGAACCAGCAACACTCCAATAGCTACCAAGTATGCTTTGGGCTGGTCCCTAATACTAGGTGGGAGTTGCCCAATATTGGTGCTTTGCTGCCTTATAGGAGAAGGTAGAGCGGGAGCCCTGAAAAATGAGCACCTGAAGGAAAATCTGTCCTTTCTCCTGCCTGTGCTTGTGTCTACGCTTCCTCTAACACATCCTCATTGGACACATATTGAATAAAACATTTGTAAAAAGTTACAACTGCATATCACCACCTACCCCTAAACATTTTTTACTTTTTCTTCAGTGCATGATACATTTTTTCTCACCAATTTATTTTCTGACTTGCTATATTTGGCTTCCAGAAGATCATTTTAAAAGAAAGAAAAAAAGGCAGAATACAATTCATCCTTACCAGCAAGAAAGAAACAAACACTGAATGGATCCTATGCTGTCCACCACGGGGTTGAGAGTCTATTTGCACTTCTTTGAAAGAAAAACCACAAAGGGTTAAATAAAAGACCATACGGGTAAGGCCCCTAGCTCTTCTGTACACACTTAAGTCTCTATTCCTGGCCAGTTGCTCAAATTCTCCTTTGGAGCTGGTGTGCTTCCTTTCTAAGCCCTCTGGAGAAGGGTGTAAGTCGCACTACTCTGTTCCCCAATTCATGTTCCCCTCTCCTTATTTCCCTCCGTAATTCCTTTCTTCCAACCCTCACTCCAGTGTGCAATGCTGCAGAGTGTGACCTCCAACAACCAACTTGCTTTTCTTTTGGAATCAGGAATCCTTAAACTCTAAATTGAGCCTGAATCACCAACTTTCTACCATGTGTTGATTTCAGAGGCCTCTCCCGGGATAAAAGCCCGTGACAGTGTGCCCTGCTTTGTTTTGTCTTTTTGAGACAGGATTTCACTATGCAGTTCAGGCTGGCCTTGTAGCCCAGGCTAGCCTTGAACTTGAAGCAATCCTCCTGCCTCAGCCTCCCAAGGCCTGGAATTATAGGCATGCGTCACCAGGCCCAGCCTTGCCCTGTTTTCTGTTAACAACAGAAATGTTACTGAGGAAAATGTTGGAAAACCAGATTTCTATGACTTTGTTGTGGGTCACAGCCTTTCACAGAGTCATTTGCTCACAGTAGTTCATTCATTCATTCATTCATTCACTGGCGACACAAAAGGTCCATCATGCACTAGAAGCCAAGTTAATGGGCAGAGACAGCAAGAGTCCTGGTCCTGGAGGTAGAAGGCTAAGTTTTACTTCTTGTTCTGTCACAGCTGGTGTGACACTACACTGATCACTTTTATGAGTCTCTTTCCTCATCTGCAGAATGAAGGGCTACAAGACCTTTATTAGCTGCAGCAACAACTTTACTTAAGAACTTGTTCGACATGCATGGTCTAGGGGAGCCCTCCGGAATCAGAATCTGCATTTATGTGCACAATAGCGTCTGCAGGGCACCAAAGCCCATAATCTCTATGATCCCTTATGGCTGTCTTGTCTTAATCCTGTTTTCTAAAATAGAGGCACACACAAAAAAATAAATTAAACAAAATAAAATAGAGACACAAAATGGGGTTAGTGTAATAAATTGGAGTGAGGGGGTACAAAAGAAGGAAGTTCTTTAGATAAATACAGACGTGCATTGTTTAACAGTGGGACGTGTTTCAGGAAACGCTTCATTGGGTGATTTTGTCGTTGTGTGAACATCAGAATGTACTTAACACAAATCTGAGTGATATAACCTCCTAAGTCCCTAGGCTTTATGGCTATATGGTGTGTTTGTGTGTGTGTGTGTGTGTGTGTGTGTGTGTGTTATGTGCAAAAGCTCTGGTAAATATTTAAATTTTTTAAAATTAGAAGACATATTGACAGCCGGGTGTGGTGGTGCATGCCTGGCATCCCAGCACTTGGGAGGCTGAGGCAAGAGGATCGTTGCGAGTTTGAGGCCAGCCTGGCCTACAAAGTGAGCTCAAGGCCAACCTGAACTGCAGAGCGAGACCCTGTCTCAAAAAGACCAAAAAAAAAAAAAGATTGCCATTATTCTCAAATATTTAAAATACTCTCTCTTTGCTATATCCCATTATTCTTGACAATGTCTTTTACTGTAATGTTTTTTAAAATTTAAACAGTCACCATATTTTTCAAGCACTCCCCGTGTGTGTGTGCCCAGGTACACATGTGCCACACAAAGCGGGGGTGCATAGCCTATTGCATCTAGAGCCACAAAGAACAAAATGACACAATAGAAAATGATGCAATCAAAGACATGGGAAGAAAGATGTGTGAGGCTGCTGCTGGTGCAAAAGTGCACACTGGGTTACAGTTAAACTTGTATTTGGTAAGTAGGTGTACACTCTAACATCACGATTAAAAGTACAATGCAGAAACCACTATGGAAGTCAGTGTGGAGATTCCTAGAGAAATGAAACTAGAAATTTCATCTGACCCAGCTGTTCCCCCTCTCGGTGTCTTCCTGAGAGACTTAAAGACCTCTGATTATACTGATGCAGGCACACCCACGGTTATAGCAGCACAACTCACAACAGCTAAACCCTGGAAGTGCCTGGATGTCTATCTGCAGATGGACAGATAAAGAAGATGTGGTTTCACATACAAGGAAGTGCCACTGTGCCATAAAGAAAGATAAACTTGAGTCGTTCACAGGAAAATGGATGCAACTTAAAGACTGTCATGTTTCTGGGGACTTAGCTCAGTGGTGTGGCACCTGCCTGGCAAGCTTGAGGTCCTGAGCGTGATTTCTGGTATCCCCTGCCAAAAAGAGACTATAATGTTAAACAAAATAAATCAGACACAGTTTAAATATCAAATGATTTCTCTTATAGGAGAGGCCCAAAATATAAATTAAGAACAAAATAAAACATAGCTAATCAGAAGTAAGGAGATATATCTTTCTCAAAGGGAAAAGGGGTCAAGACAGGCAGGAAGGCTGGGGTGGTGGTGCCTATAATCCTCAGGAGGCTGAGGGAGGAGGGTTGACTGAGGCCAGTCTGGGGCTACATAGTGAGTTCAAATCCAGCCGGAACTGCACAGTGAGAACCTGTTTTCCACTCTCCAAAAAAAGACAGAGAGGGAGAGAGAGATGGGGGAGAGGAGAAGGAGGGAAAGGAGAAGGGAGGATGAGCGAAATTAAAATGTGTAATGCCCATGAACTGACTCCCCACAGGAATGTAAACAGGAGGTACGCTAACCATGTACAAAAAAAAAGAAGGAAGGGGGTCAAGAGATAGGTGAAGAGGGAACGGGGGATGAGAAAAGACACTAAGATATATTACGTACATGTACCAGTGTCCAGAAGGAATAGAACCCTTATGTACTAGAAACATGCACTACTAAAAATATGTAATATAGTAAATACATAAACCAGTGTCATAGACACTTACTGTCATTATCAAATATGATGCACTGCAAATAATTTTATCTGCTGCACTTTTGTACAGCACAGTTGGTCAGTTTACACCAGCATCACCACAAAAATATGAGTAATGGATTATGCTGCAACGTCACAACAGCATTAACAGTTTTCAGCTCCGAGGCAATCAGTGGAACCTCACTGATACATGTGGCCCCCCACAAATGCCGTGCAGCACGTGGCTACAGCACCCCCGGGTCCAGGCAGCACGGGCCGGAAGTGTGTCTGTGCTGGCTACGCCTCCTACCATAATCTCCTAGCATCACCGGTCTGTCTCTTTTTGTTTTGTTTCTCCAGATTCGCTTTATGGTGGAACTCCTGTGGCCTTTATCTTTGTTTCTGGTCTTGATCTGGCTAAGGAATGCCAACCCGCTCTACAGCCAGCATGAATGTGAGCATGGGGTGCCTGGCTGAGCCTGGGAGACACTGCCAGTCCCTTCAAAAGGAAGGCCTGGCGGGGTGGGGGTGGTGCAGGGATTGGATCTGCTTTACTATCATCTCATGGCTGCAGTGTGTGAAAGAGATTCACAGCATTACACAAATGCTAATGTTAATCCTGCATATTCTAATATGTACATGTGGTGCTGAAGGAATATGCAGTTGGTTTTTGTTTTGTTTTTGTGTGTTTATACCTAAACTCTCATCCTTTTTAAACAGAACAGATTATAGATGATTTCTCTGAGATAAATCAGTCTCGTTCTGTTTTTCAATAAAGTAAGGCTGATTTAGGGAACGTGTGGCACAGGTGCTTGAGGAAAACAGGAGAGTGAATGCTATGCAACCATACTTCATAAGAGACCATCTTGACTTCTGGAGGCCTCTGGGGACCCATGACAAGCCTTGCGATAGCTCTTGGAGCTGCAGCCTTCTTGGAAAGCCTGCCCCTCCCAGCAGGCCAGGATGGTGTCTGTCCCATCTAGGCAGCTGCCAGGGAGGTCTGGAAGGTTGTGAAAGTTGCTCTCGCCCCTGTGATTGGTCTTCACCTCTTGACCATGGGTTTCCAGCTTCCATTTCTCGGTCAGCCTCCCACCCAGCCAACACACATCCCTGGAGCTCCCACCCCACTGTCATGCTGCGTTTGGGGGCAGGTACAGTGCACACTTGTGGAAGGGAGACCTCTTTTCCTCAAGCACCAGCATCCTCCCACAGCTTTGCCTCACAACCCCCTGCACCTTTACCTCTAAATGAGCTGCCGCCTCTCTGCTCTTCTGTCCCTGCCTTGGTGAGAACATTGCCTGCTCCACATTGGAGGCTGATGTTCTGAGAAATGAATTCCTGAGGACGACCCCACTCCCAGGGCCTGTGCCCAGCGTGGTCTGGTGACTAATTCCCTCTTATCTTCCTGTTTTAAAGGCCATTTTCCTAACAAGGCCATGCCCTCTGCAGGAGTATTGCCGTGGCTCCAGGGCATTTTCTGCAACGTGAACAATCCTTGTTTTCAAAGCCCCACCCCAGGAGAATCTCCTGGAATTGTGTCAAACTATAACAACTCCATGTAAGTACTGAGCTTCCCACATGCGGGGAAGAAGTTGCACACCTTTTAAACCTGCTCATGCTCACCACTGCACATACATGCAGGCACACACGGTGCACAGCCCTGCGAGTGTCTCTGTGTTTGCTGAGCCCTCTAAGAAGGGGCAGAGCAGGCCTCATCTCAGGTACATTCTATCAACTTGCAGGGCACTTGAGCAGAAAGCCTCAAACTAAGTCCCCATGGGCACAGTTTCTTGGTCCTTGGATTCCAGAAATGTGACCTTGAGTCTGATGGCAGCCGCTGCTGCAACATGTCAGCCATCTGCTTGGATGGAGTCACTGTGTGGGGAAAAACTCAGCTCCCTCCCCACTCACTGATCAACCCAGACAAATCTCTCTTCCTTTAGAAGCTTCCTTGGCCACCCTAGGGGTAAGAAAAATACCAGGGAGCATGCTGAGGATTAAATCAAGTTCACAAGGTGGAGTTTACTTCTTGGGAGAAAACGATGGATTCTAAGTCCTCTTTTTTAATTACATTGGTGCCCTTGAGAGGCAAGATCTTGGAATATGGCCTGAGAGTAGTGATTCCTAACTGTGGGGCTGAAGACCCTTCCAAGAAGCTAATGAAAACAGGCTTCTCCTGAGAAAAATGGACCCTCACACACATCTTTGCATTGTACATGTGATTTTAGGGAACTTGTGTATTCCAGGTTAGTAATCTCTGGCTTGATGTTGAATTTCAAGTCAAATCCCACAGCAAGAGAGTGTACCTTTGGAATTTCCTCTGAGCAGTGGGAGGGCATAAGGTGAGCATGTCCAACAGTCAGAGGCTCTGGGATACAGGCAGAGCTGTCCTTCTCCTGCTATGCTGACCCTGAGCCAGCAGAGGTTCACTGAGGGGTAGGTTTACCACATGCATATAAATAGCAGGCCAGATGGAAAGTAAAGGGCTGGGGGGATATAGCTTAGTGGCACAAGCACCTGCCTGGCAAGCACAAAGTCCTGAGTTCAATTCCTGGTTCCAAAAGAAAACAAACAAACAAGTGAAAAAAAACAGGAAAGTGAAGTATTTGTTGACTTCTATTTTTTGCAAGAGACGCTAAATATAATTCCTCCATGACAGACCTGCATTTTTTGTTTTAATTTGGTAGGCTAGCCTAATGTTCCAACGTAGCTGTGCCCTCTAGGAACAGATTATGGCTGCTTTTGCCTGACAGTGGCGGAGTTGAGTAGTTGTGGCAGGGACTGCATGGGCTGTTATAAATATCCTGAGATCATTATCTGTTTGTGATAAACGTCATGAGATAAACATTCCTGCATTAAAGGATGATAGAAGAGGAAACTCTGTTCTTCCCTGGGAAAGTCAGAGAGGTAACATTTCAGCTGGGCTCTCACTGCTGCACACACCACCTTGAAGCTTTAGTTTATAGTCCACACTGTGAGACTCTTTGAGTTTCCTGAAAAGAACCATCTATCCATCCAGACAGACTCCACGGGGCACACGGCGGGATCAGGGAGGCTTCGAAACGCATCAGTGAGGCTACAAAGACCTGCAGCAGAACTGGCACTGGCAGCGTGAGGGGCAAGGGTGGGAAAGGGATCTCCAGACTCTACTTCCACTTGGCACCTGAACCAGAAACACGGCTCATGTTTCATACACATCTTATGGGTGAGATATTGGCTTATTCAAGTTGTTTTTGTTTGCAAGGCACAGAAATCCATTCCAACAAAGTGTAGGCCCTGGGACTAAGAGGAAATAATGTATTCACATTACATGATTTAGACCAGGGGTGGCAAATCATTTAAAGCTTTCAGTGACAACAGCCCCCTGCGCCATGCATGCGGGAGGTTTGCCACTACTGAACATTCTCACAAGCTAAGGGCAACCCAGGAGAGGGACAGAGACAGAGGCCCATCCTGAGCGGCTCCTCCACTGCCTAGGCTGGCGACGCCTGGATGAAGTATGGAAGTCAAACCCGCCCTGTGAAGGAGGGGAACGGGCGGGGGCTGGGAAGAACCTTTGGTACCTACCAGCATCATCCTGTAGGGACTTCTCAGGACAGAGCCAGTGTGGGGTTGACAGGTGACCCAGCCCTGTCCAAACTAAGATTGAACAAATGTCCTACATGAGCACCTACATGAGTACCTCTGCCCTACATGAGCAAAGAAGTTTCAAAATGTTTCTTTTTGCAAGGGTAGCACTATAAAATATGTAATGTCATTTTAAAAACAGCAAAAGATATTATTATTTATTATTATTATTATTATGCTAAGAAAATGGTAGCTTTTTGTTGAGGGGGCTTTATCTTTCTTACAGCTTGGCAAAGGTGTTTCGAGATTTTAAAGAACTCCTCATAGATGCACCAGAGAGCCAGCCCCTTGGCCAGATTTGGACAGACCTCCGCACTCTGTTCCAGCTCATGGACACTCTGCGGACTCGCCCTGAGAGAATTGCAGGTAAGCGAGGCTTCACTGTTCTTCCCCTTCACTTGCTGTCCCTTGTCTCACTGGTCAGAGAGGCTGATGATCTAGGAAGGACAGGGAGAGTCTGCAGGAAAAGATCATAGAGGAGGCCGGAAGGGATGGGCTGCAAGGGCAGCATGGGGGGTCATCTTGGTGCCAGCCTCATAGGTAGGAAGTTGGGTGGGAGAGCAGGAAGGGTCTCATCCCCTGTGAGTCAAGAGACAGGAGGAAGAATGCTGAGAGACACGGTACTCTGGGAAGTGCTTGGCTGGATCCAGTTCTAGGACTTTGCAGAGTGTGGTAAAGGTGAAGAGTCCCGGGGAAAGAGCTAACCAGAAACGCAGAAGCAAAGCTAAGTATCACTGAGGAGCAGCGGGGGTCAGAGGACACATATTTATCATGACATAAAATTTACTGTCACCGGATTCCTTCCAGTAGTAGCATCTGAGGCAGAGCAGGAGGAGAGCTGGGAGATGCAGGGGTGAGAGCTTGTTGGGAGGCACCACAGAAGGTTACAAGGCCAAGAGGACTGAGGCAGTGATTGTACTGTGCACGTCAGCTCCAGGCCACAGAAGGATGTATAAGAAGCCGGAAGTACTGAGACATGCAGGGGAACACGGAGAGACAGAGAATAGAGGTCTCATCGAGTTCCGGGACCCTAAGTGAATGAGAAAATAAGCCAGATAGAAGGATTGGAGCTGGGCGTGGTGGTGCACGCCTGTAATCCCAGCACTCGGGAGGCTGAGGCAGGATTGTCATGAGTTCAAGACCAGCCTGGGCTACAAAATGAGCCAAGGCCAGCCTGAATTGCATATTGAAACGCTGTCTCAAAAAAAAAAAAAAAAAAAGGATTGGTGGTTGTCGTTAGAGAATGAAAAATTGAAATTTAGGATTTAAAGACAGCCAGGCAGGATGGTGAGAACAGGCCTCCAAGGACACCAAGGTGAGCTGGAGCAGAGGGGAGGTTCTGGCAAGGGAGAAGCGCGGGAGTGGGAGGCTAAGCTGCCTGGTGGCAGAAAGAGCCCAAGGGAATGGGGGTCAAAGGCTGTGAAGGCAGCCGTTTCTGTGGAGAGATGCAGGCTCTCTAGGGTGGGCCAGGCGACTGTAAGGAGGACCTCAGAGAATCACAGGTGTGAGGAAAGGGACCCCTAAGGGCTCTGCTGAAGAGGCCAGAGAGGCTGGATACCGCAGCTTCTGCTCTGGGTTCCAAACAAGAGAAGCAGGAGCACAGAATAAATCAACCCCTGCTCACCGAGCATGTGGTGCGGCCCTGTGAGACTCAGCAGGTACTGGTGCCTCTGTGAGCCAGACCCTGGGCCAGACCCTGGGAGGGAAGAGACGAATCGGGTGGGAACAGCGACCCTGCGGTGTGGGGGCCTGGTGGAGGGAAGCAGGGCCTGCGAGAGCACAGGCGAGCCCGGAGGAGAAACGCCTCCCAAGGGAATCTGATCCCATCAGTCTTGCCACCTTCCGCCTTTCTCC
Source organism: Dinomys branickii (assembly GCA_004027595.1). NCBI lineage: Eukaryota > Metazoa > Chordata > Mammalia > Rodentia > Dinomyidae > Dinomys > Dinomys branickii. The sequence continues at coordinate 37,053 of PVLD010003043.1, forward strand.
CCTCTGTGAGTCGGGCAGCACAGGACTGTGTTCAGATTGGTACGCTGGGAGGATTTAGTTAGAGTTTCATGGGCCCAAAACGCTACAGCATGTATCTTACGCTGTCATTTCCTATGAACCAGGTTACAAACAGTACATTCCTCAGTGCTCTGGGAAGAAGAGGTTGTTTTAATTACCTCAAGTTTGAAGGACTATGTAAAATACGAGCGCAGGTAGCAGTAAGAAAACAAGGCACAGTGCCGACGAGAGTGTTCTTTCCAAGGTTAAACAAGCAGAGCCACTGGACACGGGCCATCCAACTCCTCAAGTGACTACATCCCCCCTTCATCCGGCAGGATCTATGAGGAGGAGGACTTTTCATTTAAGTATCTTTAAGTATCTGATCATCAAATTGAGCTAGAGGCTAGAGGAAGTGTAAGGGAAAATAATTCCAAACCGCAATTTCTCTGTGGTTTGTACAACGTCTGAATGAAGAAGCAAAGTCACTCTTGCCTAATCCAAAAGCAAGACTAATTGCATTGGCCTACAAGTGGTTCTTTCTGCAGACCCGCAGGCTGTGGGAGAGTTCCCCCAAAGGACAGCAGCTCTGGGAACAAGGGGACAGTGAAATCCAGGCAAGGATCCTCAAAGGCTGGGGACACAGAATGAGTCCCCAACCCTGATGGTATGCAAGGGGACGGGGTCCAGCCTCAAGACAAGACGCAGGGTCTGAAGGAATTCCAGACCGGGAACGGAAGCCCACTGTCAGGCCCACAGAGTCTTCTGGAGACTGTGCAGGAGTTACCTGGGAGGCACAGCCAAGAGCAAAGAACTGGGCCTTTGAAAGCACGTGGGAGGCCTGGCTGCTCTGTGCTTTCACCCATCAGCACTCAGTCACCTGGGAAAGTATGCAGTATTTGGCCCGGGCAACATTTTCCTTTCCAGCAAACCTGTAGTGCTACATTCTCAGCAGGGGAGGATTAATGGTGAAAGACCAGATGGGAACCCCCTCCCCTCACCCTAAGCTCTGTGGTCTCTCAGTCATCTTTAAACCCCCCTCCCTAGGAGCCAGCCTTGCACATTCTCAGTTCCTTGGCCCCCACCTCCAGCTTCTAATCTTCCCAGGGAAGAGAACAAGAAGAACCACATTTCACATAAAATGTATTTTTCGATCCTCAGGCCCCGGTTCACATTTCTCCCTCAGGAATCTGATGAAGAGACTGTCTGGTATCGCCACTGCCTCTTATAGCTTGGGCCCCAAGCCCCCCTGGCAGGTGTGCGTTGAATCACATGGCCCTGCCCTTTGCCACCCCCCAGCAGCCCAGTCACCTGAGTGGTACATCAGAGGAAGCCTGGGCAAAAGTCTCGCCATTCCTGTCTGGCCCCTTCTCCGTGCCAGATAATTGTGTGTAAAGTCAGCTGAGTGTGTTAAAGAATAACTATGAAATAAACAGTCAAATGGTGTCCAAGTCTCAGGTTAGGATCAAAGGTGTCTACAGAGTACCTTGTGTCATTCAGCAGTGAGGCCATGATTCAGTGTCAGGCCCTAGTGCTGGGTATCACAGAGAGGTGAGCCTTGCGTGTCAAGAAGGATTCAGTGGTGCCCCAGAGAAAGAAAGGAAGCAGTGGGAGCCCAGTTTGGAAGAGGAAAAGGATTCATGCTTTCAAAAACGAGAAAAGCCCCTCCCCAGCCCTCCTACTCCCTTGAAGGACTGTGCTGAGGTCTCTTAGAGCCTTCAACTGCTCCTGGGCCAACAGCAGTGACCCTGCGCTACCAGCTTGAGAGGTCTCTGGCTTGCAGGCAGTCCTGCTGGGTTGACCCACACTCCTTTCAGAGGAAATTGTCAGCAGTGTTGAGCTAGACACGGTGCCATACAGGGAAAATCACAACCTGAAAATGGAAAGGAAGGCCATCAAGGACTTGGGTGGGAGGTGGTTCTGGCTGCCTGAGGAGGGGAAGGTCAGGGTGGGAGAGGATGGTTTGCTGTAGAGGTGGAGCAAGGAATTAGCAGGGCATTGAACGATTCAAGCCAGTTAGTGAAGAGCTAGAGGTTCAATGGTTAGCCAGGCTCCTGAAGAGCTCGGGGTGTGGAGTAGCCAGGGCTCTGCCTCCAGGTTCAGAGGGTTTCGCAGAAGTCTGGGCCAGCCAGCTCCTCCCTGGTCAGCGTCTCATGAGCTGCAGCAGTGCCAGCTTGAGGCTGAACATTGGCAGGGAAAGGATTGGGAGGGAGGGTGCTAGCGCTAATCCTCTGGGAGGCACAGGAATCACATCAGTGTCATTAGAACAAGCATTTGTTGAGTGCTATTTTCAGGCCTGAAAGGGAAGCATTTCACACTCCTTATCTTGGTTACATCTTAACACTTCAGTGAGGTAAATAGGGAAAGTGTGGATGTGGAGAAAGGCTCAATCCCTTGCTGCATGGCCACCATAACAGTCAGGAGTCCTTGGTGCCGCCTTATAAAGGAATTTCTGCCTCCAGAAGGCTTTCCGTTTGCTGTTTTTCAGGTGGGAGGAGAGTTCTTTTGTTTTGCTTGGCAGTATTTGGAAATTGAACCCAGGGCCTTCACATTGAACTACATACTCAACAACTGTTTTATTTTGAGACAGGGTTTCACTGAGTTTCTAAGTTGCTCGGGATGGGTTCAAACTTGGGATCTTCCTGCCTCAGCCTCCCAGAGTTCTGGAATTTCAGGCATGTTCCACCATACCAAGCTTCCAACAGGTTTTGAGTGAAGCCAGAGACTATGGCTGACAATGACCAGGACAAGCTCAGGCAATAAGCCTGACTCCGCCTTTTCCATTTGAACCTTTTCTTGCCCTCAGAAGCCCCATCTGTTTTTGTCCCTGCCAATACCCTGAGATTGAAGCACGAGCTAAGATGACAGAAATGCCAGAAGGGTCCCCTACTCTTTGACGACTGCAGCGTGGACAGGTCACATATCTCTTCCAATGCTAGGCCAGCACCATTGGCATTTAGGGGCCAGGCAGTTCTTCCTTTGGGGAGGCAGAGTTGTCCTGTGCATTGTGCTATGGTTAGCAGCATCCCTATCCTCCACCCTGTTTTGACAACCGAAGTCCCAGATATTGTCAGATATTCCCAGGGCACAAAATTGTCCTGCTGCAGCTCTCCACCCAGACCCTGTCGAGAGCTACTATTCTAGATGAGCCCCTCAGAGCACCTGACACCTGACCCTCCCTAGGCTAGCTTTCCCACCTCAGTGCCTGCCTGCTTCAGTAGCAAGTGGTGGGGCAGTGTCGGTCACAGCTACTGGCACCTGATCTCCAGGTGCTCCCAGGGAACCCCAGAGCAGAGCCTCCTGTGGGAATCAAGCTAAAAATGTTTCTTGTCGATTCCAGCTGCTTTCCTTTTTTTTAACCTGTCTTTCCTTCCACACCCCATTCTTCTCATTCATACATAGGAAGAGGAATACAAATCCGAGATATCCTAAAAGATGAAGAGACACTGACACTATTTCTCATGAGAAACATTGGTCTGTCCAGCTCAGTGGCCCACCTTCTGGTCAGCTCCCAAGTCCGTGTGGAGCAGGTAGGTGGGTGTCACTGGCCAGTGGTCCCTAGAGGGGTGGGGTAAGCACTGAACCTGAGAAAGGCAAGAGACCTTGGCTTTTCTTTCTTTTTGCTTCTTACACTCATAGTTAGAATCCATGAGTCCTGCCCAGATTTAGAGAAGTACCTGGGGGTCACTGAGACTATGCATATCTGCACTGTAGCACTTTGAGGCACACAGATCCTGGCACCACTGAAAACAACTTAAGTTTTGTTACCAGAAGGAAACTGAGTGATGACAGGGTTCGAGCTCCCCTTTAGGGCTGAAGCAGTCCAGAGCTATTCATTTACTAGTCAAATGTTTAGGGACAGTTAGGTACAAGAGTAGTGTGAAGAAATCTGTCAGAGACCCCGCCTTGGGGAGTTCACACTCCAGTGGGTCCTTTCCAGTTGTCCGGAGCTGGTGGGGGGGGGGACAGGGGAGATGTGCGTCAAGGACAGTTTACGAGGGATGACCCGGGAAGGACTCCCTGAGGGCGTATTTGTTTTTTTTTTCTTTTTTTTTTTTTTTTTTGTGGTACTGGGGATCGAACTCAGGACCCTGCACTTGCTAGGCAAGCGCTTATTCCACTGAGCTATATCCCCAGCCCTCTGAGGGCGTATTTGATCAGGCCTCACTGAGGAGAAGGCAGCCATGCAGACAACTGCGGGAGAGCGCTGGCAGGAATTGGCTCTGGCCCAAAACTGGCTTGTGCCCAAACCTAGTGGTGCCGTCTCTGCATGTGCTAAGGTCGCCTCCTGAGGTTACAGAGTCTGAGAATGGCAAGAGAGGAATCAGCATCCTCTTTATTGGACGAAAGTCTTCTTGGTGCCAGGTAAGCGCCTTCTTCTGTGTTCCTGCAGCATTTCTAATCTGTCCCTCCCCAAATCTGTTTCATCCACTTTAATAATTCCTCATATTTACACTGAGCACCCTTATCACACACACATGACTTTCCCATCCCTTGGCTCCTTCGTCCCTCACAGCAGCGCCGAGGTGAGGGGTCTAGCTTGCAGCTGCACAAATGACCATCCACATCAGGGAATTTGTGCTCAGGATTTGCACACGGATATGGAAAGAAATGGTCATAGCCAGAGTAGAATCTAGGTCTTCTCATTACCACTCCTACATTTCTTACTAGTAACTAGCTGTTCTTAATGACTGGAGACCAGCCACATCAGCAACAGCTGGAAACTTACTAGGAATGCAGTTCCCAAGCCCCACCCCAGGTGAGCTAAGTCCAGAACAGGGAGAATGCAGGACAGGCAGCGGCTAAGGACTCAGGCCCTCCCCTCCCAACCCCCTTCCACCTAACAGCGGTACCAAGACATAGAGAAAGAAATTCAGGCCTATCAGCCCTGAGCCAAAGAGCTGCACAGGGTGCTGTCCTTGTGTAGACCAAGCAGGGGACCCCACTCCACATGCAGCTGACTAGTTCTGTGGAGGGGGCTTTCGTGCTGGCTCCCCACATCGAAGTGAGGGAGCCCATGCTTGCTTTTCTGACTGCTCAGACTGTGAGGCTGTCACCGAAACTAGATGAAGGAAACTGAGGTTAGCCTCTTGGCCAGGCCGGGGGAGGCCAGCCTGACTCCTGGCACCTCCCAGCTTCTCTCACACCCCCAACCGAAGAGAAGTACTCAAAATACCAACTGTTTGTTTTCCCCTTCACTTTCTCTTCAGCTCATAAAACGCCAGTCCTGGCAATGCTTGCAATGATTTCCAGTTGGCAATAAAAGGAAGATGGAGATAAGGGTAGAAATTTAGGGGAAATTTCTTTTGAGTTCCTACTGATGTGACCTCTGGAGCTCTCTTTGCTGTGCTTCTGGCACCAGGCATGAGGCCTTTCATGGGAGGACAGAGGGTTGGGGCCATTAGGCTATGCCTGTATGGAGTATCCAAGTGTCCCTGCCTCTGAGTAGCTAATTAGCAGGGCCCAGGGGCCTCCTATACTTTGCAGAGGTCATTCATGCCAGCCCAACCCCTCTGCACCTCCTGGCCCACCTCGCTTCTCAGCCTGCCTTCTAGTTCCCAATCTCCACTGCAGCCACTGTCTGGCTCTGACTCCTCAGTGCCTCCACAGCCACAGTGGCAATAGCCACTCTCTCTGCCCCATGGTAGCTTGCAGCTGCACAAATGACCATCCTCATTAAGGGGGACTTTGTGTTCAGAAATGGATGTCCCCCTGGTCCTCTCTGCTGGGCTTCTGAGCGCAGCTCCAAAGGCAGTCTTGTTGCGCCTCCCTCCATCTAGGGAATTATTGGAGGATGAAAGTACCACAGTTCCCCAGCTCACCACCCTGGAAACTCTTAAACATGCTTCAGGCCCAGATCAAATGCTGCCTCCTCAGTAAAAGTACTCATAAGCCTCCTTTCTTTGTCCTGCTCACTCTCTCTTCCCTCCTCGCCAACGAGCTAACAGTGAGTGACTAAGCTCTGAGTTCTAATCTCAGCAAGACCACACACCGATGAGTGTGACCTCAGGCAAATTGGTGAATTGCTCTATGCCCGTTTCCTCCTTTGTAAGTGGGAAGAATACAGTGTAAACCACATATGGTGGTTGTGGGGGTTAAAAGAATTACTGTATATGAAGTATTTAGAGTGGTGCCTGACACACAGTAAACAGTAAGTGCGAACTACTTTCACTAGCTACTCTCTTGCTCCCCAGTTCCTGTCCCGGACCCCACACAAGGAACAGTCAGTGAATGGGCCTTGAGAGTGAGTGTGTGGGACCTTCTATGGTGTCCCACAAGCCAGCTGTGCAAGTTTCTCAAGTGACCCCTCCATCACTTCCCTCCTCTGGAATCTAAGAGGCTCTGACAGAACAAGCTTATTGCTTCTCTCCAGCTCACATGTTCCCAACTCTGGGAGTAGAGATGGGGGATAAGAAGTGAGTGTGGGGAAAACAGAGAGGTTTTGTGCGATTGCACACCTAGAGACAGGGCCCGGGGTTGAAGAAGCCAGAGCTGATCTGTCACCAGCTATGGTCTGTGCCTCATGCACAGACCAGGCCTTCCCGTCCGGTCTAAACGGTTTCCATGCAGGCACAGCCTGGGTCTGCTCTGCTCCCAGCACAGAAACCTGTGTAACCAGAAGCCACATGAAGTCTGCAGTGCCCAGATAAATCCAAATTTTAGCTAAATGACAATTTTTAGCATAATTATGTCACACACCCTTCTTGGGAAATACCTGTATTAAAAAATATTGCTCATTATTTATCTGAAATTCAAAAATAACAGGACCACTGGTATTTTTATACGCCGAATCTGTCAAGAACAAAGGGCAGAGGTTGGTCATCTGTCATCACTACAAGTGTGTCCCTTCGTTCCCCCACCCAGCCACAAGGAGGTCTTGACTACCACAGCGTCATCTGCAGAGATGATCTCTCACATTTAAATGGCTCCCTGACAGAGCGAGTAGTGGGGAGTGTTAGGGTTTCCTATTGCTGCTGTAACAAGCCACCACAAACTTAGTGGCTTCTAACAACACGTATTTGTTATTTTGAGATTCTGGAGATCAGAAACTTGAAAGTCAAGGTGCCAGCAGCTGCCTTCCTTACTGGGGTAGTTAAAGAAAATCTATCTTCTTGACTTCCAGCTTCTAGAAAGACTGTCCAGTGATCTTTAGCAGTGGTCTCTGTCCACCTGCAAGGCCAGCAATGGCACATCAAGCCACATCACTTTACTCTTAATTCTGTTTCTTCTGCCTTCTTCCACATTGCAAGGATTCTCATGATTATACTGGGCCCACCCAGATAACACAAAAGGATCTTCTCATCTGAAATCACCCTTAATCCATCTGTGATCTTCATTTCCTTCATCATGGAATGTACTGTATTCACAGGTCCTGTGGTTATGGTGTAGACATCTTTGTGGGGAGGGGGATACAGTTTTTCCCAAACACGGGAGTGTTCTAGTGTGGCTTCTCCTCTCTACAGTTTGCTCATGGAGTCCCAGACCTGGCGCTGAAGGACATTGCCTGCAGCGAGGCTCTTTTGGAACGTTTCATCATTTTCAGTCAACGACGTGGGGGCAGTATGGTGCGCCATGCCCTATGTTCGCTTTCCCAGGGCACCCTACAGTGGATGGAAGACACCCTGTATGCCAACGTGGACTTCTTCAAGCTCTTCCGTGTGGTAAGGAAAGGGTCTAGGTGCTCCCCCTTGAAAGTGATTCTTGAGGCAGGCGGGCCTGGGCCAGGGTTCCAGGAGTCACTATTAGCATCACCATTCGGTGTGCACTTGTGGCAGGTGTGTGTCTGCTCCAAATGTGGAATAAGTGCTCTCCATGCCTCCAGCAGTGTGTGGTTAAGGAAGGAGGAGGCCTGGCTTGATTCCTGCCCTATCGTCTCCTCGATTAGCGGTTGTAAACAAGATAGCGAACTTTTCCTGGCCCTCTTCTTCCATTCAACAAGTATAATACTTTATATAGAGTGGTAGAAAAACAAAAGTATATATAGGCAAGGTATTTAATAAATTCCAGTAAATGAAGATTTCATGCTTCTTCCTCTGGGTCTGGTCTTGACCTCCAAAGTCATTGTGTCTAAAGAAAAACAAAGAAAGAAAATCTCAGTCTCAAAACTTTGGGAATCCCGGATCTAACTCTACCTGTTCTAGAAGCACACTCCCAGACAGAATTCTTACAGGTGATGATATCTTTTCCTTTGCCATAAGAGTAAAATGAGAGAAATTACACAAAGGAGGTGTAGCACAGGGATTGTCAAATTGCAGGGTGCATGAAAATCATCAGAGAGGCTGGTACAAGATGCAAGTTCTATGTCCCTATCCCTGAGCCTGGTGCAGGAGAACTCTCCCGTTACCTTAGGAGAGGTCACCTTGACCACGCTTTCAGCAACATGCAGAGTCCTTTGGAGAAGGTGATATCGTGCAGATAGTATTCCTAGCATGAAATTGTGTTTTTTCTTTTGACAACATTTTACTTTCTGGGACTGTATCAGGAGGAATGTGAATCACTAAGAGTTGACTTAGGAAATGTGTATTTTGTCTACTGTTATGGTATTCTCTCAAATGCCAGAAAACCCATTGTCAGCTTGTCATTAAGGCTTTTAAAAATGAAACAAAGTAAGACCCCGCAGTTTCTGCCAGAGTTCACTCTGAATTCCTTTCAAACTGTGACTTTCCCTTGGAAGTTGCTGTCCAGTTTCCCCAGCTCATCTGGGTGGGCCTCCAAAGTGGGTAAGAAGGGTCAGGACCTAGGGTGCCACCACTGCTGAGAGTCCAGGGCCCCAGAAAAGGACTCCAGACTTCCCACGCTGCAGAGAATAAAAAGGCATGTGATCCAAACATCTCCGTCCCAAGTTTTAAAAGGAGCCCAAATTTAGACACATTCCTTGGTTTGTTTCAGAGTTAAACAGAAGAGTAAGTTGACAAAGACGCCTTATTCGGGGCAGCTATGCTCCAGCACAGCCCGGAGCACAGCGCTGTGTCACAGAGCCTCGGGGACTCCTTGCTCCTCGGCAGAATGAAGGAGATCCCTTTCCCCTATGTGGGCAGTGCCTGTTCTGCCTAGGCACAGGAACTATGCACTCCTCTTGTCACTGAGAAGGGAACAGAGCCGTGCTTCTTCTTGAGGTACCTCGGCCACTGCCTGGTATAGTTAAATTTTTCTCCTGGGTCGTTACTGCCAGTTCTGGGAGAGAGTCCTGGGAATAGCAGGATAAGGGAGCACTGCAGCAAAGCTTTCTGTTAGTGGTTTTGTGTTAGTCTACTTTTGATTACCATACCAAACACCTGAAACCACCAACTTATAAAGAAAAAGGGTTATTTTGGCTCATAGCTTTGGAGGTTCCAGTTCATATTCAATTGACCCCATAATTTTGGGGGTCAGGGTAAAACAGCCAAGCATGGTGGGAGTGTGCGGTGGGACAAAATCCCTCATCGTATGGTTAATAAGCAAAAGAGAGTAAAAGGAAGCGGCTGGAGTCCCATGACCCCCTTCAAAGGCATGCCCCAGTGATCAAAAGACCTCCCACTAGGCCCTATTTCTTGCAGGTTCTGCTACCTCCCAATAGCACCAAGTTGGGGACCAGACCAGTTTTAACACTCGAAATCCGAATTCTTGCAGACTCCAACGTCAGGCCATTGGATTTATATGTTTACTTTGCAGACAAGAAAGACCAGAAAGACTTTCCTTCTGCCCTTCCATGCTGCCCTGGCAAGTACTCAGCTCCAAAACTGGGGGCTTACTTGGCCAGGTGCCCTCTCTGACCTCAGCTAGGTACTGGGTACTGGCTCACCACCTCTGTGCACGTGTCCATGTGCTCACAGAAAGCTTAGAAAAACCAAAACCAAGAACATCTGTTCCCCAAAACAGCTGTTCCTAGGCTGAATCACCACAGAACTTTAGAAGTGGTACATAGGCAGCCCCCATCCTCTGAGATGAGTCAGTGGGAATAGGATATAACCTGTACTTCAGTATTTCTTTAGAGCTTCCCAGATAATTCCAAAGTCCAGCCAGAGTTGAGAATCAGTGATCTAGAACACAGGAGTTTAATTTACATTTCCAGTTTCTGTAGACCAAACACAGTCTTCATTACATCCCAAATGCCTCAAAGGCTTCAAAGCCCTGATCTAATCACCTCTAAGACCAGGGAGCTGTGGCAATGCTCCTCTCCTCCTGTGACCTTGAGAAGCCACAGAGCTGCAGAACCTCAGTGGACCCAGATTTTGCCTAGAAAAGAACCCCAGGAGGACAGTGGTCTCGGCGGCCTCCAGGACTGCCCCTACGTGCCAGCCTCTTATTCTAGCTTCCTGTCTGTGGGGAAAGACCTGACCGAAAGACTGCACACAGGTCCCTCTAGTGCCTTTGTGCCTTTGAAATGTGCTCTTCCATTAAGCAAATGGATAGAGCTGCTACACATTTTTAAAAACTACTGATACATAACTTAAAAGAAATTGCAGGCATTATGATGGGATTTTACTTTTATTGTTGCCGTACCCATCCTCCTTGTGTTTTGAGGAAAATGGGCCCGAGGCCAGCCTGGAGAGGCTCAAAGCAGGCAAAGAGGAGCACGGCCAGCCTTCTAGGCCAGGCTGTTATTGCAGCTGGTTGGCGCACAGCCATACTTCACCCAGTGGGAGGGCCGGGCCCTCTGTTCTGGGCTGTTTTTGTGTGCACGTAGTCAGTATATAAATACGATTTTATTAAACGCCAAGTCAGTTCTCATTAACAAAGAAAAAGGAGGAAATCTCAGTAAACCACTGTGACAGCACCTTCCTGCACTGTGTGAGGAGCAGGGGACGTGGGAGGGGTGGGCATGTGACCCCTGAGACCTGGAAACTTGTGGAGTGTAGGGAAAAAGAAGGAGGGAGGGGTCAGCACCACCTAGGACCAGCTGTGTTTTTCCTCTGTCCCTTGGAGGTCAGAAGGGAGTGTTGTCAGCCTTGAATCCGAATGCTGGACACATGGCCTTACTCTCTACCCGTCAGCGTAGGTACACTCAGGCAGACCCGCCCAGCTCCTCAGACACCACTGCCCCGGCTCATGTGCATGCATGTGCTGGACAAGAAAAGAAAAAGCAGGTGACCGGATTTTTCCAAGGAGATTCAGCCCCCCTTGGTTTCACCTCTGATGGGGCAGCTTGGAGGAGCTTGTCTCCGCCTGGGGCCTTTTCAGGCTCAACGCCCCCAGCCTGAAACCCAAGAGGTCAGAGCTGGGCCCAAAGTATCATTACTGCCAATACTACCTGCAATGTTCGCACCTCATTAAAAAAATGGTGCATCCATTTCATCAGTTTCCGGTGAGGGATTGGGAGGTTTCCCATCTGATTTGGCTCTGGGCATGCACGGCCCTCCTCCTCCTCCCACCTCCTCCTCCCCCTGTGATCCTTCCTGTTTTCTCTTCAATTCTAGTGCACAGCTTTGAAATCTTGCTGAGAAGCAAATCTGTCCCTTCTGAATGTTTATTTGTGGAAGTTCGGCAGGGGAACTGAGGCGGGTGCCAAGATCTGCCATACTGCTGGGAAATCTGAGTTTCCTCCCTTCGCCCTCTCAGGGGCTGCTGATAGGGGAAATCTGGCCCTTTGGCTCACAGTTTTCCCCATTGCAACAGCTCCCAGTGTGGCATGATTCAGCTTTCGTTCTGTTCCTACAACCACTACTCTGCTGTGGTTTTTACTTTTCTGACTTCATTGTACCCATGTTCCTATGACTGGGCTGGCGGAACATCGAGTTCCCGAGAAGAAAGGACCTGGTCTTGGGGGTCCTGACTACATGCTCCTCTCGATGTACTGTTTTACTGTTGGCTCTGCTCCATGAATTACTGAATCATCGGGAATAAACTGGGGCAAACTGCCCATTGCCCAGCGAGAGCTGGCCACACTTTCTGCCCTCCAGGGTCATTGCTGGAATTTGTTACATTTCAACTCTGCGTTTCAGTTTTTGGAGGGATACTGCTGCATCCAAAGTCTCTGGGAAAGCCCCCATGTCTTTAGAATTTTACAAGGAGGTGCCATTAATGACTTAATTTCATGATTTCCTCCCCTGATTTCCAAATATTTGGCCTGTCAACTTTATCCTACTTCTGTGTGAGAGATCTTGGGCGGAGAAGAAAGAGGGGCAAAGCCTGAGAGCCAGTATCACTAGGGTTCAGCAGGGACATTGGGCAGGAAGAAAACCTAGCCAGAAAATAGATATTTTGAAAGTTATTAGGGCACAGCTATATATCATTGATAGCGCTGGTATTTATTTCTGCCTGCTTCTACCTAAAAATCTGTGTCTATGCAGTCAAAATTTTCTCATGCATGGATTTCAATAAGGAAGAAACAAGAAGAAGGTAGAAAAGAGACGCTTCAGCACACACTGCGTGTGTGTTAGGCCAGCCGGCTTCCACGTGCCTGCACTTGTTTCAGCCTCCCGGGTTTGAATGCAGTACATGAGGGCTTGTTGATGTTACAGATTTAAAGAGAAAGAATTACTGGGAGGTTAAAACTAAAGAGACTTAGAACAGAAAGAGGACCCGTGGAGGGCTGCTCTTTAGGACGATGGCTCCCTGGCCTTTATTCAGTAAAGTGCCTACAGTGAGCGCACTGATGTGTTTGTTAGGCATCAGGTTCTCTCCCATAAAAAAAAAAAGGTTTTTTTTTTTGGTACTGTCAATTGAACTCAGGACCTTGCACTTGCCAGGCAGGCGCTTATGCCACTGAGCTATCTCCCTGGCCCCGTCAAAACTATTTTGAAGAAAGAGTTTGGCTCCTGATATTTTTCATCTCTATAGAACCATAGCTCTTGGTGTTTTTGTGGATCAGGATTGCCTTGAGAATCTCATCCCAGAGAATGGAAGCTGTGGAGCTGCTGAAGCCGGAGCCCAGGTTAAGAGCTTTTAGAGTAAAATCTCTTTCCTACCTACCACTAATAGGTGTCCTTTCCTAAAAGGACTCTATAGCCACAGATTCCTTCATAATTGTCATCAGCACCTGCCTGAGCTTAGGGCCTCTAGTGAGAGGACCAGAGTCCTGAGCGGCAGGGGGGATATGCAGCATCTCCAGGCTCTGGGGTGGCACCGAACTCACCAGTTTAACGGGGATCCATCCTTCCTCTCTGTAAAGTTGACATGATAAGATCTGTGTTACATACGTACCTCAGTGGACTGTAGTGAAATTGGCGTTAAGGAAGACGTGGACATAGACTTCGAAACCAAAGATATTTTGCTCTTACCAAAGCAAGAACACATCCACTTTGCAATGTGCCCCCTGCTCCTTCCTCAGATCCCTCAGACTGGGGGAGGTCTGTCTCACTGAGTGACCTTTGACTGCCTCTGGATTCCAAGCTCAGTTTTGCTTACATCAACCACAGATCCCATGACAGAAGTCACCACGAAAAGAAAAAGGCCTATTTTCTATTGAGCCAAAGAGATTTCCCTAACTGGTCTGTTCACATACCCCAGAGCCCACCCTCTGGTTCAGGCACTGTTCCTGCCAGTGCCAGGAGACAGCATGTCTCCGTGACCTCTGCCGATAGAGATAGTTTGGCATGTGCTCCCACCCCTCCCAGTGACTGAGTCCGAATTCTCCACTCATGACACATTTCCTAGCACTCAGGGCGGCCCTCCTGGTTGCCCCCTCACCACTGAAGCAACTTCCTCTCTTTTTATCTGATGCTTAACAACTGTCAGGTTGCAACAAACATGCTTCAAATCCACAGTCTCCCAGTTGCCCAGCAACAGCTTCCCTCCCGGATAAATCTGGGCTTCCTGTAGCAGCAGCCCAGGACTGAACCTAGCAGCCCAAAGCTGTCTGTCTACTCCTTCTTCTGCTCTTCACCTCTTGGTGCTTTAGGGAAGCCACCCATCCTTTGCTCCAGAACCTTTCAGAGACCATGTCATCCATGTAAAGACGTTTTTAACCTGAAGCTACCTAATTACCTTGTGCTAGGTATATTCTCTATTTAGAAATTAAGAGTTTCCAGATTGTCTTCTTTGAATCACAAAAAGTAAACAAACACATAAATGTCAACTCATAAGGCATTCTGCATATATGCTAGCAGAGCAGTATCCATTTGATTAACTCATTGGATCCAAAGCATCAGCAAATACTATTAAGATGTTTTAGAAGCTGATATGCTGTGTTCTGCATAAGCACAAAACATTATATAGAAGCCCAAAGAAGACACATATGTTTGTCCCTAAGAGCCCAAACAGAAACCTCAATCCTTTTGTTACCTACAAAGGCCTTGTGTCAATTTCTTAAACACAGGAGCAAGGCTCACGGATTGCTCAGACCAACCACAATTAATGTAGACATACCCCTTCTACATCCCTAATTGTGTATCCTTGAAAGATTTACACGTTAGCCTTTGGTTGGCAGTACTGGAAGTGTTATTTATTTGCTGAGAAATTAAGAGATCTGTTGGTATAGGAAAATGGGTGTGTGTCTGTATGTGTGTGTGTGTGTGGTGTGTGTGATGATACTTGCCATTTTTGTCTATGACCTTTTTTCCCAGAAATGTTTCCACATTTCCCATTCAAATAAATTTACACCCTTTTCTGGTTCTTTCGACAGGAACAACTCCTGTGATTTGAATGATGGGGGAGGGACTGAAAAGAACAAACCCCTGGGAAAGTTATTGTATAATTTACTGCACCATCAGTCAGATAACTAAAACTGGTGAAGAGATGTAGTTGGAAGGTTCCGAGGTATAAGTGGTATCTCGGGGATGTAAATCTAAGATGTTAATTACTTACCACCTCCACTGGAGAGAACTAGGAAGGGAATTGCAGCCAGCAGGCCACACACATACTTGAACTTTAATTAATGAATATTATTACATTATAAGCAAGACCGAAAAGGAAAAGAAAGTTAGCCAGAGACAAAAACGCATCTCCAGCTAAGTGCCCCCTCCACCCTCTCCCCCAGATTCCTGAGCTTGCACTTATCTGGCTGTCTCCCTCGTCTCATTCTCTCGCTATCTTCACATTCTTCTCTCCACCTAGAATTCTGGCTCTCTTCCTTCTGTTCCCACACACTGTCTTAAGTCTCTTTAGAACATGAGCTCACGTGTCATCTTCCCTGTCCCCAGACCTGGCTGCACCCTCCCCGTAAGTCACCTTCTGCCTGTTAGAATCACCTCTCCCGGAGCCTATCTTTGCAGTAGACTCCGCCTCTTTCTACTGGATTGTACTGATTTGTTATTTCAGCATGTTTGCATTGAGCACCTATTGTGTGTGTGGTTTAAGAAGAAAACAAAAGAAAGCGTATCCCTTGAGTCTAATGGGAAGACAGATCCACTAAAAAATCACAGCAAACCAGTAGGAAAGTGGCTCATAAGTGTAGGGAGAATAAACTAAGAGGGCACCTAAGTGGCAGGAGAAGAGAGCCAGAAGGAGGTGGCGGGAGGAAGGGAAGAAGGCTTGCTGGAGGAGGACAGGTGGCTTTGCACGAGTTGATCTTGGCAACAGCGAGTCAAGTGAGGATGAGAGAGGACAGAGGGGGTTAGCTGCTTTATCCTGTAGCCCCTGAAGCCTTAAGCATTGTACGTAAAACCCACAAGCTTCACAGAACCCTATAATAATGTTTGAAACTAGGAGGGGAAGTAATTTGGCTCCAAAATACAAAGAAAAGGCATTTAAATTCAAATGAATAAATATTAAATTGTATATTTAAGGAAGGTAATGTCTAACTTTATTGTTAAATTTAGTATTATAAAATATGAAATCAACATCTGGTTTATAGCTCAGGTTTGCCCTCTTTACACCCATTCCCAACTATTCAGGCTGATTGCTGATAAATCATACCCGATTTTCCGTTATATGATTTACTCAAAGCCAAATGATTTCAGACAAAATTAAGAGCCTGAAGAATGTGTATCTATACGCAGATATGTAGAGATACAGCTATTAATAGAGACCGGTGGCTTCCAATACATTAAAATATACCTGGGATCAGCGTGTGCCCTCCCAGGGAAGAAAGCCCTCAGGGGAGAAGAAATCTACAGAGGCAAAACACAGCCACGGACAATCTCTAGTTTACAATCAAGTGAAGAAGACAGACAGCAAACTCAAGGAGAAGAGGAAGTAATTAAAATTCTAGGAGCTTTGGCTGACTTAAGTGATGTCCAACTTCTTTTGGCATAGGAGCACGAAAATTCCTTAGTTTCGGTGCCTCTGGGCCTCTCGCCCCTCTTCTACCATTTAGGATCAGGTGATTTTTCTCTGCACAACTTCTTTGGACTCTGGTCATCACCTCCAGTTTCCTCCCAGAGCAGTCTTCCAGGCGACCCTTGGCTATCTATCTTTTTCTTCAGTCTGAAGGCTCATCTGCCCCACCCTCATACCTGTCACCAGTTCCTAGGTTCCCAGGCTGGCCACTTGGAGAATGGAATGGAAATGAAGAAGTACTAATAATAACTCCCATGTAGAAGTGGTGCCACCAGCTGAAGGACGCCTGGGAACAGAACTGGTTGGGGAAGATAATGTGACCAGTGTAAGATGGGCTGGACCCAGACAGATGTCCAGCAGACAACTGGCTATATACAACTAAAGCTTAGGGGGGATGTCTGGGTTGGAGGCGCAGATTTGGAAGTCACAAACAAAAAAGAGTGGCAAATTAGATGACAAAAGGAGTAAGACTATTGGGAGAGGAGGGGCTGCAGGGGCTGCAGGGCCTTGGGGAACCTTCGCTGTTAGCGGGAAGGTGGAGATGAGGAGCTCAGCGGAGAAGACGGAGAAAGGACAAAGCAAAGCAGGCAAGAACAGTGTCACAGGTGGCGATAGAAGAAAAGAACATGATAAAAATTGCTGAGAAAAGCAGACACCTGAGAAGACAAAACTAAAATTATCTAACACATTTAATTTTTTTTCTTCTTCCTGGTACCAATAATTGAACTCAGGACCTTGCACTTGCCAGGCAGGCACTTGTGCCGCTGAGCTATATCCCTGGCCTTCCAATACATTTAGAAACCGGGAGGAAACTGAGTATTCTAGATTGTAAATAAAGCATCTTGGTAGGACGGTGAGGGTGGGAGATGAGAAAGTGAAGTCGCTGAGCGTGGGCCATGCTTCCAAGGGATGTGGGAAGAAAGATGGAGAAACGAGACATTAGCTGCAGGGGAGTCATAGGAGATTCAGTTCCTCCTGAGAATCTTAAGCATGTGTCCATGATAATAGTGATGCGAAGGCCGAAGGTAAATCATGACCTTCTTGATGGCAGACTCCATGAAGGGAGGACTTTATTTTGTTCCCTGCTATATTCCCAGCACATGGCCCACAGCAGATACTCAGTCAATGGTTGTCCAATGTGTAGTTACATCATTTACAAATTGCAAATGTCTATAACAAAAATGCTGAAAAACAGTGGGTTTTGTTTCCCTCCCAAGGCATAGTCCTGAGGTAAGTCATCTGCGAGCTGTGTGAAGACTGCGTTTTCTCGGGAGCCCAGGCTCCCTTCATTTCCCTTACCTATCCCTAGAAAGACCTCATCATCTGCAGACCCCAAGCAGTCTGCTGTACTTCCCCCAGCCCAGCCATGTTCCGGGAGGGGGAAGACAAAGGCCCAGGACACTCTTTTGAAACATCATTTCCAGAAGTCTTGCTGTGTGATGTCTTATTGATTAGCATCATGTCCCCTGTCTGCCTGATACAAGGGAAGCTGGGAAATGTAGTTGATTCGGGTGTAACCATCTTTGGCAAAGTTGGGTAGACAGGCATCAATCTCCATTACAATGATGGAGCCTAGCCCTTCAGTGGGAGGCACTACTGAAGGAATGTGTAAATGACTATTTTATTTTTGTGGTCTTTCTTATGTTTCATGTTATTGATTTTCTAGGTAACAGGGTGATGAGAATAAAAATGAAGTGCTTGCTATGGTCTGAATATGTCACTGAAAAATTTATATGTTGAAATCCTAATCCTCAAAATGACAGTATTAGAAGGTGGAGCTTTTAGAAGATGATTAGGTCATGACTAGGATTAGTCCCCTTATAAAGGAGACCCCACAAAGCTAGCTTGCCTGTTCCACCACACGCAGCACAGTGGTATGGACTAAGAAGTGCATCCTCACCAGTTACCAAACCTGCCAGACCCTTGATCTTGGACTCTCCAGCCTCTAGAACCATGAGAAATAAATTTTTTCAGTTTATAAATAGCCAATTTATGGTATTTTGTTATAGCAATTGAAATAGACTAAGATTAAGACAGCACAGATCTCATTCTTTGAATGAAGCTTTGGTCTTTAGAGATGGATAAGGTATTCTCCAGTTCATATGCATAAACTGTTATGGCTTACTACAAACTGTGATCAAAATGCGGAGGTCTATGGATTTGTCAGCCAGGGGAACGGTATAATAGTTAAAAGCTTGGTGCTTCTAGAAGGATCTACACCAAAATTTTAATAATGGTTACCCCTGGGTAGAGAAGAAAGATAGATGACAGGGAAAACTTAACCTGTCCTTCATGTAGGCCGCTTGTGTTTACATTAAGGGGGAAAAAAAGGCCCAGTATGAGATTCAGAACTAACTGGACAATATTGAATTATTCAACTGAATTATTAAAATTGAATATTTCTGAATTTCCAGGAAGTTATTACTATTTCTTCACTGTATCCATTTCTCTTCTTTTTATAAAAAAGACATGTGTGTGTCTTTTTGAGACAGGGTCTCACTATGCAGTTCAGGCTGGTTTTGAACTCACTTTGTAGCCCAGGTTGGCTTCAAACTGGCAACAATCCTCCTGCCTCAGTCTCCCAAGTGATGGGATTATAGTCATGTGCCACTACACCTGGCTATAGCGCCTTTTTTAACCATACATTCATGGTATATAAGTAAACTTCATTCTATTTCCTAGTACATGGGATTCACAAATGTTTCCTGAGATACTACACAAAATACAACAGAAAAGAGTTTTAAGTGATAGAAAAATAAAAATATAAAATCACTGGCTTCATGAACATGCTATTTCAAGAAGTATTAGATATATAAACAGTTATAATCCATCTGTTTGTTGCATAATAAGAACATTTGGCCAGGCATGGTGGCACACATCTAGAACCCAGCACCCTGAGAGACAGCAGGTTGCAAGTTCAAGGCTAGCCTGGACAATTTAGGGAACTAACAAGACCTTGTCTCAAAATGAAGACTAGAAAAAGCTGGGAATAACTCAGTGAAAAGTCTCAATCCTCAGTACTGGGGACGGGGGGAACATTCCCTCATTTATCAAAAATTATTTGAGTGTCTACTGGGAGCCTACCACACAGATATGGCTCCTGCCCACACGGGACTTAGAGACTAGCCAGAGAGACACATGACATGTAAACAAAAAGAATAATCATCAGTGCCAACAATTGCAAGGAAAGAAATAAACGAGGCACCATCAGAGAAGATGACGGAGCAAGGGCAAGCAAAGACGCATAGGGAAAGGAGTGTTTGAATCTGCCCAGGGATGACTGTCTGTCATGTAGGTCGCTGTGTTGGGAATGAGACCTGAAAGAGTAGGAGTTCACCAACAGAGGAGAAATGGGCGATGGAGGGCAGACCCAAGGAGAGAGCAAGAGCCTGATGTGGGGAAGACAGAAGCCCAGCATGGGGGAGCAGAGGCTCCGCCAAGGCCATGTGTGGCCAACACTGGAACGGACCTCTCTGGAAGACAGTAGGGAGCTGCAGATTTCTGAGCAGGAGAAGTGACAAGATTTGATTGACCTGTTAAGTAACTTGGGTCACAGTGTAGAAGATGCATCAGAAGGGAGGAGATAGAGAAGGGGACCAGGAAGAAGACTATCCTGGAGCAATATCCTGAAAGAGAAGAGGACACCAGCAGTCCTAGTAGGAGAGAAAGAAAGACATGGAAAGTGCTTACTTAATACTCACTTATTCAATCATTTATTTATTTTTGTATGAAAAAACACCCTTTCATTATTAAACATTTTACCTAGAAATAAGTTTAAAAGTAGAATAAAAAATATTTTGAACTCCCACACACCTGTCACCCAGCTTCAACTGTTAATCAATGTCTGCTTAGTTCTTAGTTTAGCTGTTCTTCACCTTTTCTTCCCCAAAGTTATTTTGCTTTTTGTTTTGTTTTGTTTTGGTCTTTTTGAGACAGGGTCTCACTATGCAGTTCAGGCTGGCCTTGAGCTCACTTTGCAGCCTCGACCACTTGGTGGTCTCGAACTCGCATGGATCCTCCTGCCTCAGCCTCCTGAGTGCTGGATTATAGGTGTGTGCCACCACGCCCGGCAACTTCCCTAAAGGTCTTTTGAAGTAAATTACAGACAACATATCACTTCACCCTTGCACTCTGGCCAAATGTCTCTAACAGAGAACTGGTTTTAATGAAACCATGGTGGTGTCATTAGTACCCAAAATTTAATGGTAATTCTTCAGTATCACCCAATACCCAGCCCATGCCCATTACCCAGTGTTTCAGCTGGTCTGTCCAGATCAGAATCAAAAGCCACATAGGGCTCCTTGTTGATATGTCTCTTAGGTCCCTTTTCATCTCTAACAATCTTGAGGGAGAAAGGAGAATCAACTGACTCTGATAAATTTGCCTTGGTACGGATTCTTACCTGCTTGCTTCCTTCCTCCCCACTGTATTCAGGACTCCTTCCTGGCCTATTCTAGGTACATATGTAACTTTGAAAATCACTGTCTTAAAACTTAGACCCCATTCCTAAAAGAATCTTACAGGGTATCAGGGATTCAATCACCTTTGAAACCAAGAGGAATAAAGTCAGTCAGGATTCAAACTCCTTTTTCAGAAAACCAGGTGTTCATATCAGGCTCTGGGAGTTGGAGTCAGCAAATTTGATGGCGTCCACATTCCCCATCAAAGTCCATAAACAGGTCTGAGTTTTGGGCTGGGGTCACCTGAACTCTGCTCTCAGCTGAAGAACTGGCAAGGGGACTTCTCTCTGGCACCTGCCAGCAGCAGCTTTAAAGGAAAGGTGTGTAACTGTGGAATCTTCCATGAGAGAGTAGTGTTGAACAGAGGAAGAGGAGCAAGCTGCCTGAAAGGGACACACGGGGGAAAGACTGAAGGACACAGGGAAGTCTGGCAGTGTCTACAAAGCCTGGAGGTGAACAGATGGGCGCCCTCCGCAGCAGCCGCGCTCTGCACTCCCACAGCTGCGCTGTTTTCCTTCCTCCGGGCGTCTTGTTTGGTGTCACTAAGCCAGCGATCAGAATCACTTTGGTGTATTTAATGTCACCATGAAACTATTTGTGATTGACCAGCTCAGCAGGGCAACTTGGAATAAGAACCTTTGGTTTCTCCCAGTTAGGTTTAAAACAATTTGTTTCTGAAAGCAATCTTGCAGAAAAAAGTCCTGTGATCAGAAAGAAGGGAGGGAATGGTTTTCAAGCTTACAGGAGGTCAGATAGCACCTGGGTATGTATATATAATGACATCTATTTTTAAAAAATATTTTTCTATCAATTACAGCTTCCCACACTGGTAGACAGCAGTTCTCAAGGTATTGATCTGAGATTCTGGGGAAGAACATTATCTGATATGTCACCAAGAATTCAAAAGGTAAATAGCTGGATGCTAGTAATTAAAATTTGTTTGTGTATTTATATCATTTTTGCCAGCACTTATTACATCAAATCATTGTACCTCACTCCCATTTGAGGAGAAATACTTTCCCTCTTTTCATATAGCAATTTCACAGCACCTGTTCATATTCTGCTTGACTGCTCCTGGGTAGGAGCAAACAGAAAGGAATCATCTTTCTGATCTTACGCAATGTGCCTGGAATGGCACAAATCATCAGAGAACTTACGATTGCACCTAAGCACTGAATTCCAGCCTGAGGTGCTCCAGGGTTCTCTTATGGTCTTAAAATCCATGTGAATATATACCACAAATAATAATAGTCACATTCATATAATGCTTATAGGCACTCTTCTAAGTGTTTTACCTACACTGACTCATTTCATCTCCCCACAGTGACATTTTGTATTGTTTCAAAAATAGGTGCATGTTTTAATTAATGTCTGACTGCACAAGAATCAGTATAAAAATTGATTCTTCTACTCAATAGTTGATCGGTGCTAGAGACATAATGACAAATAGATATAGTCACTACTGTTGTGCGACATACAGTCAATAGGGAAGAGAGACATGAAATAAACATAGCCTTCAATTGTGATAAAAATTATGAAGGGGAAGCAAAAGGTGAAACAATCTCCCCCCTGACTTCTTCCTCCTTTAGTGTTCCTAACTGACTTGGGCTCAGCTAAGGTGGAGAATTGCATAGTTGGATCTGTTTTTATGAAACTAAGGTTGACCTGGGCAGGAATACTGCTGCGTAGAGTTAGTAAAGGGCCATTGTACTGATGCCACCTGCTGCAGTGGGAGTCTCTCGGACATTCTGTTCTTCATAGCATTTTAAAAATTCTTATCGGTATAACAGAGTTGAAGTTGATAGAGACTAAAAATTCCCCAAAGTGTATCAACACTCTTAGTTTTGTGTGGGAGTTCCGGGAGATTTCTGGCCTGTCTAAAAAGCATTCGTGAACTCAGTTGAAGCAGATGGTGCAGTTTGTATTAATTGATATTAGACCATTTGACCCTAGAACAGCCCTTTCATTTTTGAGTTCTTTGATTAAATAAGCCATATAATAACAGTAGTACTCCTCCCAAGGCTGTCATAAGACTCACAGTTATTGAAGCAATTTGAGACTCTGACTTTATTGTTGAAGCACAGACTGTGATTATAGGCATGACTCACTGTGTAGATTCCTCGTGGCAATCGCCAGTTTCAGAGGGCAAGTGTTGGCATGTGGACAAAGAGAGAGTTGACAGGTAAACATCACTTATTGCAGAAGGAGAATGTTTTCCGTCTCACCTGATTGACTCCTAATGGTTTTTTAAATTCCCAAGTGCCTTTGAAAGTGAGTAATAAGGTGTGCTTGGGAAATAAAAGCAGCATTGTTTTTATTTTATATTTTTCCCTAAACCAAAGCCAAATGGCTTTATGGGAACCAAGACACTGGCAGCCCTCAACCTAGTTCCGAGCATCACAGAGCTACCCTCAAAGGGTGTGGCCAATGGCAGCCACAACATCCGTAAGGAAAGGAGAGGGCCAGCATCATTCTCTGAATTCGCACAGAATTTGAAAAGTGCTCTAAGAATGGAGACTTCATCTTTCTTATTTTTGCTTGAATCTTAAGCACACACACACACACACACACACACACACACACACACACACAGGTACACATACATCCAAACCACACATTTCAGCAATTTGACAAAATTAATCTAACAAAAAGATAATTTTCCAAATATAGGAAAATAATTCTAAAACATTTGGCCAAAGAAATTTGTCCTGACTTTACTTTTCTAAATAGAGCCATTCCCCAATCATTTTGTTGTCCATTTTCTCCCCGGTATTCCCATCTGGATGAGATAACAGAACATAGGAACCAGCTTCCCGTGAAATCATCTCTGCATTTCTTTAAGGCCATGCTTCCAAAGAACTCAAATAAGGGAGAGGGGCAGAATTGCAATGCTTTGGGATTCATGCTTTGATTTTCTTTAAGGTTCATCATTTTCTCCCTGTCCCTGAGAAGATAGAGGGGAGTAGGTTTTGTTTTTCATGGTTCTAATAAGGATGGACAAGATCATGGTGTTTTCTTTTACATGTGGAAGTCAATTGTGTGTGTGTGTGTGTGTGTGTGTGTGTGTGTAAGTCTTGATTCTGGTTGCTTTAAGGTAACTCAAAGCCTTTCCTTGCCCTAGTTCATTAATCAGCCAAGTGTTCAAGACTTGCTGTGGGTGACCAGACCGCTCCTGCAAGACAGGGGCCCAGAGACCTTCACACAGCTGTTGGGCATCCTGTCTGACCTCCTGTGTGGCTACCCAGAGGGAGGAGGCTCTCGGGTGTTCTCCTTCAACTGGTACGAAGACAATAACTACAAGGCCTTCCTGGGGATAGACTCCACAAGGAAAGACCCTGTTTATTCATATGACAAAAGAACAAGTAAGTTTTCTGAGTCTGTGTGCAAATTGGACTCCCATGTTGGTTAGGATGTTGGTTAAACACTTTCAGGTGAAATCAGTCCTGAAGTTGACTGTCTCTTGCTCTTGTTGAGTGGCTGAGGGCAAAGACACTTCTTCCAGAAAGTCTGCTTTTCTTTGCAGAAAGAATGGTACTAATAAAAAAAATATTCTGGGTATGAGCCACTGAAAGCACTGAGGCCCACTTGGAAAGGGAACAGAGAGGACATTTCCCACTGATGTAATTGAACTAAGGTTAAATTCTAGAGGAAAAAAACCAATGATAAACGAGGAGGCGACCCAGAATTGCAAGCGCAGCTCAGGTCAAAAAGCCCTGGCAAATCAACACCACTGGGGAATTTTCTTTTTTTTTTCTTTACAAAGACCGTGCAGTGAAAATCTGTAAGACTGAACATTCCAAAAAGCACATCGTCTTTCACATTTTTTCTCCTGTAGGATAAAGCACAGTGGCATGGGGAAGAAATGCAGCTGGGGGACCCTTTAGGTAAAAATCGAAATGACAAGAGACACACCAAAAAGAATGGGACTGTGAGATAGCTACACACAGCAAAGGAAAGCAGCAAGGTGAAGAGAAATTATTGCAGCTAAAACTGAGGTTCCGGGGGGCCCTGTTTGGCCTTCACTCCCTTTCATCTGAGAAAGGCCTCTGCCCCTTGCAGGCGTCCAGCCTCCTTCTGTCAATGATGAGGCCATTACAGAGGAGCACTGTGGCATTTTGTCACTAATGATGAGCTCGTTATTGGTGTGGTGCAGCCTACTAATTTAGGCTATTCCTCAAATCTCCCAGCAAGGAGTCCAGTGAGACATGTGAGTTGGATGCACTAGTGACTATGCTTGGTCATAACAACAAGGACTTTCTTTAAAATCTGTCTCTTCTCTCCCTGCAGCACCCTTTTGCAATGCATTGATCCAAAGCTTGGAGTCAAACCCTTTAACCAAAATAGCCTGGAGGGCAGCAAAGCCTTTGCTGATGGGAAAAATCCTCTTCACTCCTGATTCCCCTGCAGCACGCAGGATACTGAAAAATGTAAGATCGTAGCTGGTCTTGGCCTTTATGCCTTAGACCTCCGCAAAGGGCAGTGTGTGTGTGGGTGTGTGGGTGTGGGTGTGGGTGTGGGTGTGTTATCATGTGTTCTTCTGGCAGCAAGTCTCTTGCTGTTTTGCTAAGTGGACTCTCGGGTTTCCTCCTCCATCCACAGCCATTAGAGGAATGCTCCGCTTTAGCTCCATTGCCAAGGGCGTCCTTCTCGGCAGCAGCCTACAGTGAAATTTTCTTTTCCACTGCCGAATTATATCCCTAAGGAAGCATTCACAATTCTCTGAATCCTAGATTCCTGGAACAGAAAAAGACAGGGAGGTTGAGTATTTGCTCACTGGGAGTCCAAATACAGTTTTAATGTGGTTCTGAGACAATAACATCATTAATATTATGTGTACCTCTGAGATACTGACAAATTACATTCTGTCAGTCTGGGGGCTGGGAAATGGTAGAGTGTTCTGGGAAATATCAATAGCCTGGGAAAATAAAAACACTTCTGTGAAGTCTTCCATAAACACTATTGGTTTGTGATAACAGGATACAACCTAAGTTTCTTCTCTCTCTCTCATTTTAGGCCAACTCAACTTTTGAAGAACTGGAACGTGTTAGGAAGTTGGTGAAAGCCTGGAAAGAAGTAGGGCCCCAGATCTGGTCCTTCTTTGACAACAGCACACAGATGACCATGCTCAGAGTAAGGGTGCCTTGCGTTCGAGGGTGGGCAAGGAAGAGGAGGGAAGGGGCAGGAAAGCTTTGTCTCCTTTTCCCAAGAAATAGTCAGTCACTAGCGAAGTTAGATCCAGCTATCACAAGCAGGGACCAAAGACTCTATTTCTGGAAGCTGTCACCTAGCAAGGTCACTGTCTTTGGGTAGAGGATGTTTCTTAAATTCAGGGGAAATCTAAAAGCTGCCACAAGACCAGTGGTTCCCTGAGGTTTCTTGCTTTCATGAATTAACTTGAGGGCCTGGGACTCACAGGGGCCTCTCTGCATAGGGTGCTCTCTCTTACTGTAAAGATGGCTGAGTGTTCTGTCAGTCTCATTTGCAACTTTGCAAACCCAAGAAACATAAATTCTACACAGATGCGAATTCTATAACTAAAAAAGAACCAAGCAAAAAATCCATTAAAAGAGTAAGCCTCCCTGTATCATTTTATACGCCCACCCTATTCCTCTCCTGCCCCTCAAACGTGCTCTCTTCTCTTCCAGCAAGCCGTGTGTTTGCATGAGGTGGGAATGAGACTGGTGTATGCCTTGTAATGGAAGAAAACTTACCAGTTTTGTGGGAGACTTTCAGTTTCGATCTCTAATCATGGAAAACTGGAAATGGCCTAAGCACAAGACCAAAGATTCTTTAAAATTTCTAATTTCTGTGACTCCGTTTCATCTTCCCAAGGATACCCTGGGACACCCAACAGTAAAAGACCTTTTGAATAGAGAACTTGGTGAAGATGGCATTACTGTTGAAGCTGTGTTAAACTTCCTCTACAAGGCTCCTCGAGAGAATCAGCCTGATGACATGACCAACTTTGACTGGAGAGACATATTTAATATCACTGATCGCTCCCTACGCTTGGCCGATCAATACCTGGAGGTAAGGGGCAGCAAACTATCTAAGGGCCAGAGAGGGCTCCCTGAAGATGGACCCAGGGGTCAGTGGTCTTGTTTTAAACTTTCATTCCCACCCCCAGAAGAAGCAAGAATTCCCCCAGCCTCCCAATAGTTCTCGTTCTTCCTCTCCACATTTCCATCCTCGTAGCTGCTCTATGCCTCCTGGGCCGGCTCCTCTTCCCTTCTGTCTGTCCCCAGCCCTCTTCTCTCTGCCATGACTTCAGTGACCATCTACTGCCTGGTTCACCAAACCTCAAGTCTTGAGGCCAGCTGTTCGCTGGACACACCAGCCCCCGGGGTCTACAGGCACTTCAGATTAAAAGTGTCCAAAAAACAAACTTAGACTTTTCCCTATCAAACCTACCTTCCTACATTCTCAATTCTAATTAAGGATACCGGCATTTACCCAAATTTCCAAGCTAGGATTTCAGGGTCATCTTTAATTTTATTTCTCCTTTAGTATCCATGCAAGTGCTGTTATTTATTTGGTGTTACTCTGTGCCAGATGCTGCGCTATCTGCTTTTGTACACATTAACTTCACTTAAACCTCGTAATAACTCCATGAAGTATGCACTGTTACCACTGCCAGTTTACAGATGCAGAAGTCAAGGCTTACAGAGGTTAAATAAGATCCCACAGCTGTTGGATCCTGTAGCAGGCAGGATCCAACTCTGGGTGTGCCTGAACTCAGAGCTGGCACTGCTGACCTCTCTGCTCCCTGTCACATCCTATCACCAAGCTTTGTCTCCTCCACCTCCTAAATATCTCTCAGCTCTGTCCCGTGCTTTCTGGGCTGTCTGGGGACTAGAGGACTTGTCGTCTCTGCCGTAACCTGTTCCAGCACCTTCTTCCCTGCACCCCGGCATCCAGTCTCTGACAGATCAAGCACTTCTGCACACTAACAGAGTTACATTACACACATCTGCTCATATCACACCCATATTTACAATCTTGACTCAATCCCCAAAGCATTTGCCCAGTCTCTCTCAACTGATGGTGGTTCAGCTGCTGACAGCTCTCGGTGGTCATCCTTATACCAAAGGGTCCACCAAAGGAAGGGATGGCATTCCCACAACCTAAATAATGCACCCTATTTGCTGATTCCTGTACCTGTCTCTGAGTCCCTGGAAGAGGGCTCCTCTGACTACAAGGCCTGGGTCCTCCTGGGGGACATTGCTATGTGCAGGATAATTATGAAGTGGGAGAGAATGTTTCTGGAAAGGAAGAAACGTAAGGCAGAAAAACGCCTGGGGTGACTTGCCCTTTCTTCGTCCACCCATTCATTCTTTGCGATGCAGCCCTCAGCTGTACCTGCTGTTTTGACTCCTCCCTGCCTGGCTCTGTCTGCACATTTCTCAGACCCCTGCGCAAGCTGTGCCCCTGTGAGCTGCCAGTGTGCCCATCTCTTGCTGAGTGACTAGAGCGGAGTTCCTCAGCATCAGGGAGACGCCTTAGTGGTGTTCAAATTCTAGACCACACACTGCAGGGAATATGCAGGTCTAAGAGCTGCACATGTCCACCAGCGGGTGGAGCCTGGGCCTGGGGTCATCTAACACCATTATTAGATAGAGGAGGCCCTGAGAAGTAGGGGAGGCCTCAGGACCAAAGCCTCCTATCCTGGCCTTGTGTGTCTCAAGGGTAAGGAGCTCCTAAGAACAAGGCTGGTTTATGCGTTGCCAATACTCTTGAGGATGCCTGCTGTGCTGGAGCCTCTGCAGTTTCCCTAGCGGCACTCCCTCTCCAGAACTCTGGTAATGGTAGCACATGCCCCCTGGGTAGTGAACCTATGGCGTGTGTGCAGCAGCGGACGGGCGGAATCCTCTCTGTCACCGCTCGAGCCAAGTTGCCTCAACAGCCAAGCACTGGGGAACAGCTGTTTTCTCTAAACTAAAACCTCAGTATTCAGGTTTATTTGCAGCACTGGCACTTTGTGATGAATAAGTGGATTTGGGGTCATAGTCTGGGGGCTCAGTCTCTAAAAGGTTTTCCATCACTTCCCTAGGTGTTTTCTCAGAAGGTGCCAGGCATAGTGGCAGTAGTACCAAAGTTCAGGTAATTACTAAGCCAGTCCCAATTTGCCCACAAACAGGAGTGAGCTTGACTGCTTTTTACAAGACACATTCATGAGGATAAACCCAGACTGACAATATTGAAACTTCCAGACAAGGAGGCCTGGTAATCTGTATATTTACAGACCTGTTAGACTTGGGGGCCTTAGCATGCCCTTGTACAACTGCTCCATTGACATTCCCTCCTTTCCAGGTGCCTCTTTCTATCTGCCCAGCCCACACTGTTCAGTGGTATGGCCAGACCCCTACCGTTCACCCGCTGTTGTTATAAAACAGGCGGGACCTGCGTGGGGGCTTTGATTAGAAGGAGGCTGTCTATCTTCATTCTTACAGAATAGAATTTAGTGGTTCCCCCAACGATTTGGTGAGATTCTATAAAGAATATTTGTTATCTTTTGTTTAACTTGACATTTGTTTGTTTAGTTTTGGTTTTTTGAGACAGGGTCTAGCTATGCAGTTCAGGCTGGCCTTGAGTTCATTCTGTAGCCCAGGCTGGCCTCCAACTCACAGTGGTCTTCCTGCCTCAGCCTCCCAAGTGCTGGGATTACAGGCATGCACCACCGTGCCTGGCTTAAATTAACACTTGTCTTGTGATATAAATATGTTATTTTCTTTCTTTTCTTTTTGCGACAGGGTCTCACTATGCAGTTCAGGCTATCCTTGAGCTCATTTTGTAGCCCAGGCTGACCTTGAACTCACAATGATCCTCCTGCCTCAGTCTCCCAAGTGCTGGGATTACAGGCTTGTGCCACCATGCCCAACCTAAAATTTTCTTCTTTTTTTCTTTTTGGTACTGGGAACTAAACTCAGGACCCTGCAATTGCTAGGTAGGCACTTGTGCCACTGAGCTACATCCCCAGCCCATATATGTTGTTTTCTTAAAGGATAATTTGTCTCAGATAGCTTGTGCTTAATGTAGCACCAGGCATCCAACTTAATATACATTCATAGTTAAGAGTTCAATGTCCAGACTGAGGTTCCCTGAAAGCAAACACTTTCTATTTGTGCCTATCTGTTTGTACATCTGTGAAATGGAAGTTTTTTTAAAGTATTTACTCTTGTTTAGAGAATTAATTGGACTAATTCATGCAAACTACTGTCACATTGTAAAGTACTAAATATTAACTTTTAAACAAAATACAAACAAACTTCATGTAAGTCAGGCTCAACTATGGAGCTGGTGTTGCTCCAGGGATCATGAAGCTGCTGGTCACCTTCTGACACCAGGACTTCTCAGGGCCTGTTTGCAAAGCCACCATGGCTGCAGGTCAGTGGCCTCCCCAGGAATTCTTAAAAGGGTTCTGATGGTGGCAGAAGCCTAGCGGATGTGACGGTGTGGCTTCCGATCCTCTTGCCTTTCTCACCCTTAGCACAAGGTGAGAAATTGAAAAGAGAAGACCGTAGGTCAAAATGAGAAGTGAGGAAGTGATGAGCCGCTGCAATCCGTCTTAGATCTTTCAGATTTTGTTCTTAGATATTGGGAAGCCTAGAGGTGCCTTGAAAACCCCCCGCCTCAGCCCTAGGTGAGGATCTCTCAACAGCAGTCAGGGCCTGAAAACCCTTTGCTGGTGGCGGTTGGGTCTCTCCAGGGCAGAAGCAAGCCGCCTGTTGTTCACAGGTTGGTTTTCAATAACGGGATTCATACTAAAGAGACTGGAACGCTTCCTCCTTGGCCAGCCTCAGGCCTACCTCCTTGCCCATTCCAAAAAAAGAAAAAAAGATTCACTGAAGGAAAGCAAAGCAAATACATTCTTTAAAACGAAAATTATGCCACCCAAATAAATGTGGCGTGCTTGTGATGTTGAAAATTAACTGAAGCTCTGAGAACTAAGAGCAAAATCTTTAAGTTTTGTGTCATTATAGGAAATGAAAGTAATTCACAGGCTTTCTTTTCAATTAGTACAAAGGGGAGAACCTCTTTCTTCCAGCAAAAGGCAGAGCCCTCGTTACTGAGCAGCCCTTGAGTGGCCTGAAGAATGCACAATTCCCTGAATCTATCTGGAATCACTGTGCCCCTATAGGCCTGTGTTCGCTGGGAATTACTTACCTGCCTTGTGAGGACAAACGGTCCAGGGTCTCTGCTTCTTATTAGCAGTGTTACTTAGAGAGAGTCGCTGTCTTCCTCTCAGGCTCAATGTTCTTATCTGTAGAAATCCAAAAGAACAGTACAAAGGACCTTAAGAGGTTGATGTTGAGGACAGAATGAGAAAAAGACGCAGAGCAGAGCACGTACTACATCCATATCCTGCCCTAGCCCGACATGTGAATAACTACTCTGGTGTTTGGGCCCCCATACCCTCCCTCATGGTGGCTCTGAGACAAAGTGAGAGTGTCCGGACTCACTGGGGACAGTCATACACACTAGCTGTTGCTATGAACCACGTGGGTGTCCACCCTGAACCATGGGACCATTTCCTAACAAATGAGAGATGGACATTTTTCTCAGATGCAAGCATTTTGCATAAACATTAGCTGGGACTACAAAATGACCTTAATATTAACCTTAGTGAACTGGCTTAGAGTCAGGGCTGTGTCTAACTGTGCCAGGGAGGGTGGCTCTGGGCTCCATTCTGGATTTCTGTTAGCCATGGCCCAGTGACTTCAGAATTTAGTCTCAGACCACCCGCCCCAAAAGAAGCTCGTACAATCTCACTTAACCCTAGCCTGTCTTTCTTCTGATATGAGCTTTTAAGAGAGAAAAATAATCAGAAAAAGTAATAAAGTCATGGTTAGCAGGCTAGTGAAAGGGAGTGCGTAGACATCTGGGGAGCTTTGCCTCTCTCACCCGTGGAGTGATCATTTCCACAGGCCCCGCCGCAACACCTCTTCTCCAAATCCAAGGAGACGGAGGGCAAATGGAGCCTCACGTAGATAATATTTTACACTTCTATGTTTGTATATTTATATACGTAACTTACATGTGTCTTTATTCATATCTACTTGTGGAGAAAATCATAATTAGAAAAATTATTGCATTATTTCTCTAATTTCCCTTGAGTTAAAGCAAACACATATACCTCTCTTCTTTTATTTCTTTGTTCAGCAAAAGATTAGTCCTGGCATGAGTAAAATACTATTTAGAGTTTAAAGTGGATTTTCAAAGTATATTTGGATTTCAGGTCTTAAATTGCACACTGGGAAGCTGAACTCAGCCGAAGTTTAATATGAAATTACCTCCGATAGAGGCATAAAACTGTTCTTTAACCAGGAGCAACCACCTTTCTCCACATCTTTAAAAAACACGCATTTGTTAACTACTTTTCTTTGACTGTCAACACAGTCAGTATGTGTACATAACTCTTTATTATAGCATGGTGTTTGTCTTGTTGAATTATCAGTAGCCAGATTTCTGGAACTACTTTTCCTCTGCTCCTTGCATGTGCCTGGCCACATACCACCACTAACCAACCAGAATTTACTCTCCTTTGGAGAATTAATCGGACTAATTTATGCAAACTACTGTCACATTGTAAAGTGCTAAATATTAACTTTTAAACAAAATGCAAACAAACTTCATGTAAGCCAGGCTCAACTACTGAGCTGGTGTTGCTCCCGAGATCATGAAGCTGCTGAAGGGAACATATTTTTTCAGGCTAACCTAAGAAAAAATAGGATTAGGAAGATATGGCTGCTAGCAAATAACACTTTGGAGTCAGATGTGTAGATATTCGTGGATTATCTGTCCTATTGCCTTCTGTTGATTCATTGACTCAAGATATTCGTTAGGAAGCTAAGAAAGTGTCACGGAGAGTTAGGAGGAGAACGGAAGTCTGCACCACGGGTGCTGTATTATTTCAAAGACCATGAACTAGACCCTAACTGACTCAGGGTCAGTGAACTTTATTACATGCCTCTTTATTTGTAGAAGGAAAGGGTAGGTAGAGGGTAAGCTGGGGTGCTGGGTGGAAAGAAGGCATTTCATGGAACCTGCCTACGAGTCAGAACTGCGTTGGGTACTTTCACCTGTGGCATTTCATACAACAGTCCTTAGATTCCAGCCTTAATTGTCCTCATTTGATACAATTGAAAACGGAGCCTCAAAGAAATTTGACTGCCACAGCAAGATGTAAGCGTTCTAACGTGACTCGTGATGTGGTCTTTCCCCTGTAATGTGCAGGGCACGCGAACAAAATACCACTAAGTACTGTTCAGACATAATGAGTCCTGTGAAGGTAGCAATTGTTTTATAATATTCAGAATAATAGGCACTACAGTGAGCCCTTGACTTACAAACTTAGTTCATTCCTGAGTGCTGGTTGTAACTCAAGTTGTCAGTTGAAGGCTCAGCTCCCCTACACAGCCCTTAAAGTCTCTCTCCTGCATAAGGCGGATCTCAGTGTCCTTAGAGGGATATTGACACAGGATTTCTCAGCTAACCCCACACAGGAAAGGATACTGTAATGTTCCTTCCAGAACTTTCCAGGGTTAAATCTGCATCTGAGACCATCTGGAAGCACAAGTGACTGGCTTTTGGGTCATAACTCAGGAATTTGGTCATAAGTTAAAACGACAATTCCAGTCAAAACCCAAGTTGTTCTTATGTCAGGCTGGTGTGAGGTGTGAGCCTGCAGGACCTGTTCAAGTGAGACACACTCTGGGCAGAGGTATGGTCACAGCGTCAGGGGAAGCAGTTGTGTCTACAGTCAGACAGCATAGCTTCAGAAAGCTTCACCTTTCAGCTAGTTAGACTGTCTCTCTAGCACCTGTTCATGGGCTGTGTGATTACGGACATCACTAGTCCACGGCCTGAAACAATAAGGATAAGCAGAACTTCAGTTCAGACAGTGTTCACTGGTGTGGCAGAAGTGGGTATTTGTGACCAGAATGTGGTCAGATTGGTCTGTGCCCCCTGCTGTTGATTGTCAGATATCATGACATAGTGGCCTCCACTTCCTGGAGTTGTTGGCATGATTGAACAAGAAACTCTGAGAGTTAAAATGCCCTCAGCCTCACGGATGCTGCTTTCCTGTGGATTCAGCTGGATAACAAGTATGACCTGATGGCTTTGCTCCACTGTGTGGCTTTGGGTCCCAACTTGGCCTTTTGGTTTCATCACTGTATTTAATTTATTTATCATCAGAGCAGACGTTTCTTAATCACTGTGCATTTCCTGTTCCTTTGTTTTCCAGTTGTAGTGCGTTCCCTCACTCTCTCTAGGTAAATATTTCACATGTACAATTGCAGCCCTCAGTGTACATGATAAAATTTGTTGTAGTGTCTTTGGCCTGTAACTCACTGTCCCAACTAACCCAAAGGCCAAAGCTATTTTATCCAGTGGCTTTTTCCATGTATTGGGAAATAAATCCCGACTGTTACAGCCTTAGATCTGCCAGGAAATTCCCTCTGGGAAGTTTGCCCACATCCACTGGCATTTTTCAAAAGAAGCCCAGGTGTCTACATAAATGCCAGCAGAACCACTGGAGGCCTTCCACAGGCATTCAGGGCATCTTTGTTCCCTGCCCAAGCCTAGAAGTAAAAGATGTGAGAAGCAAGATTACAGACCAACATCTCTAATGGTGCAGTGCCTTCCTTATTTCCAAAGGCCTCACCCCAGTGCGTCAAAATATAGTTGCTTAGGCCACAACCTCAGCACACTGTTCCAACTCTCTTTGATTATCAAATTCCAAGAAAAGGAGAGACTTTCTCCCATTCTCTGCCTCCGCTGAGTATCACTCCCCACCAGCTAGATAATGTCACAGATCTATTACTTAAGGGTTTGACTTGAAGAGGTCACAGCTGAGGAAGGCATCCTGCTGCTCCTGATGCTTCTCCTCCAAGGTGGCGTTTGATTCAGTTGTGTCAACAAATGACTGCATTCTCCAGAGGTCCCAAGCACAGCTGCCTGCACTGGAAAGAACACTAACCTCTTCCTTCCACCAGGTTGAACTCTTCTTCCTGGTGAGGGCCCGCAAAACAGCCCAGAAGGAACTGTGAACTTACGTTGTGGCCTTGTCACCTAGCTTCTGCTACAGCACTTGGGAATTGAAGGCCGTAAGAAAGTCTGTTGTATGCAAGATACTGCATTGTTGGCCTTTTCGGGGCATAGGATGCTTTTCATTGACATTCTGAACTCTGCCTGCAGCCTTTGCCCAGAGCCTGCCTCTGAAGCCACTAGATACTGACTTTTCCCAGTGGTGGTTCTAAGTTTGTGTGGAGCCCCTCACCGTAGCCAGGTCCTCCTGTCTACCTGCATTCTTCTGTCACTCCTTGATAGCACAGCTTCTCTCTGTGCAGCATAGGTAGCTTGTGTAGATGAACTTCTTAGCCTCACCCTCATTAGAACCTGCACTGCAGGACTGACAAGCCCATCAGACCAGACCAAATCTGTCAAACTCCAGATTTGGTGCTCCAGGACTGCTACTGAGGGTTTCATCACTGAACTCTGTGTCCCTAACCTACACACACACACACACACACACACACACACACACACACGTGCACACACACACCAATATATATGCCCATTAACCAAGATCTTAACTTCAGAGATCAAATGAAGCACCAATAGGGAATGAGGTCAGTGGCTGTGAGGTAGGTGGCCTCCCTGTGAGAATGAAAGACCACATCATGAACCATACCTCAGAGAATGACCAAGGGGCCTCTGAATCATATCCAAACCAGTTTCCATAGTTGCTCTACCTTGACCTCAAGAAACTTGGTGCGGGTGACATTCTCAATTAGCTTTATAACATCTTCCTCTTGGCAGAGTGATCTGATTTTCACCTAATGGCCAATGAGCAGTGGGTTAGGATCCACCCCCACCCCCACTCCCATTGCTCTGCTGGGACACGGGCTTTGGCTTCTGCCCATGGCATTGTTCTAACCAGATGTTTTGCTGTGGATCAGCTCAGGATGGCTTATGTTCCCAGACAGATTGTGTAAAGAAAATAACTGCTTTCCTCCCCGGTTGAACAGCTGTCATGAATGGAAAGTAACCAGTCAATTGACTCTGTTGAGACTCAGGTTATTTTAAAAAATAGTAATAAAAGCAGTATTTATTAGGTCCTCATTACTCATGAGACAATTGAGTATACTGTAGTGGTTAAAAGCAGACCCTATCCCGCAGAAGTTTACCTCCTGTCGCATTAGTGAACTTGGAGCAGTCATGGTTATGGACCCTGCAAGGCTCTTGAACAGGCTGCAGGCACAGTGTAAGCCCTCAGTGAGCACTGGCTTTTGTTTTCTTCCTTCTAGTCAATGCTCAATGACCCAGTCATACTTCTAGCCAGTGTCAGCCTTTTATTTTTACAGGGAGGCACTTGTTGAGCCCTTCATAAACACTGGCTCTAACCCTCCGGACAGACCCAACTCAACTTTATGCCGAGGGAAGCAGGAGGCACAGTCAGAAAATGGCAAAAGGGGAAAGGCACCCAGGTCAGCCTGACTCTCAGACATCGCCACACCACTCTTCAAGCTGACGAAGATGAAAATGGGTCAGGTATTCCAAGATAGAAGTGTGCTCAAGAATCACACTGAGTGTTTGAGAACCTTCTAAGTTTTTGGTTTTCTGGACAGTATCAGGATATCTATTAAGGGGAACATATCAGGAACTATAACTATGAGTCAGCTGCCTGATAAACCATACAGGATGGAGCCTACGTCATCGTGGGAGTTGAATCTGTCACAGAAAACATCAGCAGCTTATTACAGTATAGATTTCCCACTACAGTATTAGAGTTCAAAGAGAAAAGTCCAGACGCTTTGAAAGTCACATTATCAAATGTTAGCTTTTTTATTTCACTAGTTATACTCACATTATCATAGCAGAAATTCAATTTACAAATGTCTGCTAGTTTATCGTGGGCTTCTGGGTGCGCAGAATCATGTTCAAAGCTAGAGTAGTACAATTACACTTGTTGCAGCAATCAGAACTTTTTGATTTAATGAATTCAACTCAATAACCACCTGTTGAGTCCCTATCATAAGATAATACTATTCCAGAGACCACAATGAGAAAGATACAGCCCTGAGAGCAAAGAAATATCTCTAGAGCTATACGAGTGATACAGAACCACCTCTGGCTATTTAAATTTCAATTAATTAAAATTAATAATTCTGTGCTTCAGATGCATTAGGCATATTTCAAATGCTCAAGGGCCATGTGTGGTTACTGGTTACCATATTGGAAGGGGCAGATATAGAACAATTCTATCATCCTAGAAAGTTCTGCCAGACGGTGCTGCAGTAGGGCAGGAAAGCTTCTTGTTCAGCTTCTTGTTCATCCCTGAACAAGAGGTCCTGACTTATGTTTGGGCTGTGGCTTACTTTCAAAGTACTGAGAGCATCAGCACGTCCCCGGAGGATCAGAACTGAAGACAAGGATGCAGATTCTGCTTCTGACCTGCGTTGCTCTTGGGAAAGGTCCTTTGCTCCTCTGGCCCAGTTTGTTCACCAGTAAAGCAAGGACACCAGACCAGAGTCAAGTGAGACTCAAGCCTGTCCCAGTGCCTTGTGAAGCTGAGGAAACTGGCAGAATGTTCTATGTGTGTGTCAAATTGTGAAGTAGGTAGAATTTCAGCTCCCAAGATGTTTTCATTTTAGAAATTTGAGACTGACTCTAATTGCAAATACTTTACCTGTAGTTCTTTTTAAAATGTGAGACACAATGTTTGTACATTTTTATGCGAGACATTATGATAGTTGAAATCATGTACATAATTTAATAATCAAATCAGGATACTAAGCATTTCCAGTTCTTCAGCCATTAATCATTTTTATGTGTTGGGAACTTCACACTTATCTTCTTAGTCATTTTGGAATATATCATATTGTTTTAACCAGTAGTTATCCTACTGTGCAAAACAAAAACCAAAACCAAAAAGAATTGGAAGTAACTCCTCCACCCCACTTGGTGTCCCTTATTGAACTACTTTCCATTTCCCCTTCCTCCGACCTTCCCAGGCTCTAGCAACCATCATTCCATTGGATTATTCTACAAGATTGATCTATTACTTTCCATATATGAATGTGAAGATGTGGTGTTTTTTTTTTACTTTTTTTTTTTTTTTTTTGCGGTACTGGGGATCGAACTCAGGACCCTGCGCTTGCTAGGCAAGCGCTTATTCCACTGAGCTATATCCCCAGCCCCAAGATGTGGTGTTTATCTTCCCGTGTCCAGCTTATTTCACTTAACTGTATACGCAGTTCTGAACTTACCCAACTGATAAAATGCGACTGTGCTATTGCCCACCCTTACAGAGGTCTCCCCAGAGCACTTACACTTGTGTTTTGTTCATGCGCTGTAGCAGTTCTGTTCTGAAGCCTCCTTGCCCCAGCAGCTGTCACAGCCCCACCCCTCACAGCTGAGTCCGTAGCTTTGATACTGCTGAGCACCCCTGGACACTGGCCTGTGGTGAGTCTGTGCACTGGACCCCCACAAATGCACAGAATTATAACCATTGCATTAGTTCTTTTGAGAAGAAATGTACATTTGTCGAGAACCTTTGGTGTGTGCTGTACTTCAGCCCTTCATTTCATTTGAGGAGCGCTGTTAGGCTGGACAATGAATAAAAGCTTGATTTCAAGGAAACCACTACTAGAAAACAACAAGAATGACGATAACAAAACCATTTCATTTCTCTTAGCTCTATGATGTGTAACTACACGTATTGGTATTTCTTTCATGGCATTTAAAACTTATTACCTTCTTAAGCCTTGGCCATATCCTCTGGGTACCCATCTAGGGGATACCTACGCTCTTCCTGCCCACATCAGCTGGAAAGTGGTTTCTTTTGTTTTCTTCTTATCTAGGATATGAGGAGTATTACATGGGAACTGCTCTCAGGCTCTTTCATTCCGGAGACCCAAGGAGGCTGGGTCTGCTACACTTCGGTGTCAAATATGGTCCCTCGGTAACAAGAGGCTTCTGTGTCATGCTCTTGTGCCCTGCGGTAGGACTAGGAAGTGCGTGGTTCTCAGTGAATGAGTTGGGTTTCCTGCTTTGTGACAGTGCACCCAGAGCTTGGTTTTCGGGCCAGATCTTAGCATTTGTCC
This sequence comes from Dinomys branickii, assembly GCA_004027595.1. NCBI lineage: Eukaryota > Metazoa > Chordata > Mammalia > Rodentia > Dinomyidae > Dinomys > Dinomys branickii. The sequence goes on from PVLD010003043.1 coordinate 75,757, forward strand.
ACGTTTGTCGTTTCTTCATTTCTCCTGGTAACAGTTGTGAAATCCGATGAGCTGGAATTTGACACTTATTCTACAGCCTTGGATAAGTTGCTCAGCCTTGCAGAGCCTAAGTTTCCTGGGCTACAAAGCAAGGAAACACTAACTGCCCTCTGCCTGCTGAAGGAAGACCCAGCGAGCACATGCAAGGCCCTGCCAGCTGCGGGACACCGGCTGGGCACTAGACTCTTCTTCCTGCAGCTCCTGAAACACCAAAAGGAGCTCAGTCAGAGCCACAAAGTTTGGAGGAAATTCAGGGTCTGCCACTTTCTCTCTGCATTGCCTCAGGCAGATCTTCTCTGGGACTTCTGGACATCCGTCTCCTCTCCCGCTAACCCCAAGGAGATATTTTGGTCCTTCAAGCCTGCACTACGTTGACAGCCTTCAAACCTAGTCCTACCACTTACTTCCCTGCCCCCAACCAGGGATCATCTGGAGACACGAGCTGCTCCCATATCGTGTACGTCTGCAGCTGGAGACACGAGCTGCTCCCATATCGTGTACGTCTGCAGAGAACCCTACAGTGGCTCCTTATGGTTCTCTGGGTTTGTCCATATCTCCTAGTTTTAACACCAAAAAACCTTGTGTCCTGCGAACCTCCTCAATTGATTGGTCACACGACAAAATCCAGTACAGCAGGTGACCTGGTCCCCACCACTCACCCCTGTTCTATTCTGTGTGCCTTGCAACTGACTCCTGGGGAAGCTTTTAACAAAATGCTACACTGTGGCCCTGCTCTGGAGGCTTTGATTTAACCACTGGGGAAGAGCCTCACATAGGCATATTTTTAAGCTTCCTAGTAGTCTAAAGCACAGCTGCGGAGGGGAAGCCCTGCTCCAGTCTCAGTTCCCAAGATGCCCTGTTTGCTGTTCCTTGTGACCTAAGCCCCATTTCTTTGTCTCATCTCCCTCCCACCTAGGAGTCTCTTCCTCCAGGCAGTCTTCCAGGATTCCTCCCTTAGACTAAATTGTTCCCAGGTTTCCCTGCGTCTGCTGAGATTGCTTTCATCTGAACTGATCATCCCACACTGTGATTGCTGGCTCATGCCAACCCTTTCCTTCCATAAGCTTGAGTTTCTTTTCAGGGAGAGACATTATCTTTTTTCCTTGTGTTGCTGGAGCCAGGCAAGCTCTGGCACACTGCACACTCTCAGTAAGTATTCGGTGAACAAATTAATCAAGACAAGGCCGTCTGACCTCCTAGGAGCTACATTTTAAGAAAGAAACATGGACACAAATATCCCTGGAATATACAGGAACAATCAGTAGAAAATGCCAGTACAATAGAAAGCCTTTAACAAGCCTATACAAGCAGGGTACCTCATCTGTAAATTAAAAGGGATTCTTCGTCTTGTGCTTTTGTAGGTAATTTTTTTCCTTTTCTAGGAGGAGAAAAGAGACTTAATGGGGAAATTTCTCCTCCTCTGCTGGCACTTCTTGTCATAAACTTGTCACTGGAAATAATTTCTCAGATGGAATTATTTTGGCTCCCTGCTTTTTTCTTTCTTCTTGCCTGTTCTTCCCTCCGCAGGCCATCTTGTGTATTTGGAGAAAACAGGAGAGGTTTAGTGCTAAGAATGTTTCTCTCTCCTTAACCCTCTTTTATCGTCAGGCTTTTCTCATCTTCAAAGCAGGCAGTGTCCACTGTGACCCCGCTCCCTCGCCTCTCTGTGTGGGGAGTGAGGGCTGTGAGTGTTTTTGTCATTTTGAGGACTTGTATATTTGGACAGCCTTGGACAGCTGGGCAGTGCAATGCCCCCAACTCAGCAGGGAAAAGTTCAAGTCGGCGTTTCCAAGTCCTCTGTGCCCTCACACCTAGATGCACTGAGAAATCAACACCAGATTCCAGAGTTATGCAAACACGAAATTTCTAGGTCTCCTTGCATTTGACCTATCCCCTGGGACAGCATCTTATCCCCTGCCTTCTCGCACACCATGGAATCTCTGTGGTCAGTGTTCATCAGCCTCTCTCCACCCTTGTGATTGTCTGCAGTGCCTGGTCCTGGATAAGTTTGAAAGCTATGATGATGAAATCCAGCTCACGCAACGAGCCTTGTCTCTGTTGGAGGAAAACAGGTTCTGGGCTGGAGTGGTGTTCCCTGACATGTATCCCTGGACCAGCTCCCTGCCACCGCACGTACAGTACAAGATCCGCATGGACATAGACGTGGTGGAGAAAACCAACAAAATCAAGGACAGGTGACGTTTCAGGCAGAGCTTGCTGCATTTTCCTGAACTCCATGAAGTTACATTTGGTATTAAGTAAAGGATTGTAAAAGTAAGCCAAATAAGAGGAAATAAGATATTTTATGCAGCTCAAGGTAGAGCCCTTAAATAAGAGCAAACAGAGTTACAGTATGGTTCCTAGACTCCTAGAAATTAGAGCGCATGGGTAGGAAACTTTAGGGGAAAGATTTAAAGAAAGTGTATTCCAAGGCGTCTTGAGTTTGTTACCTGGGTGAGCTGCGCATTCCTTTTCTTTCTTTTTTTGTCTATTTGAGAAAGGGTCTCACTACACAGTTCAGGCTGGCCTTGAGCTCACTTTGTAGCCCAGGCTGCTCTTGAACTCACAACGATCCTCCTGCCTCAGCCTCTCAGGTGCTGGGATTATAGGAGTGTGCCACCACACTCGGCTTTATATTTGTTTGTTTGTTTTGGTACTGGGAATTGAACTCATGACCTCAAGCCAGGCAAGCCCTTATGCCACTGAGCTACATCCCAGTCCCAAGCTGTCCATTCCTATTCTCAGTCTTTAACCCCACTTCCTCTTGTGTCTTCTTAGGTACTGGGATTCTGGTCCCCGGGCAGATCCCGTGGCAGATCTCCGGTACATCTGGGGAGGCTTTGCCTATCTGCAGGACATGATTGAGCAGGGGATCACGAAAAGTCAGGCCAAGGTGGAACCTCCGATTGGAATCTATCTCCAACAGATGCCTTACCCCTGCTTTGTGGATGACTCGTGAGTCCCAGGACTCCACCCTCCTCCTTGATAAGCTAGGGGTGCTTGCAGTTGGGCATTCTCGAGGCTTCATTATCTGCAGAAAGAACCTCAGTGGCCAGGCCCAGACTGAGGAGAATGGAACTCTGACTGTTCAGATGGGGGCAGGAGAAAGTGAAGAAGGAATTAGTGCTGGAGGGGCAAAAGGAAGGTGAAAATTAAAGCACAGGAAGTAAAGTTGGGGGAGGGGAGAAAGGCTTTTTACATTTCCCACTGTGTAACATGTTTGGTATGTGGAAGGGTTCCGGTCAGAGTGTTTGCCCAACGATTGCCAAATCAGCAGATTTGGACTCTGCATGGCAAGTAAGTCTGGTTCCTAGGAACGGCAGAGTAATACAGCTCATTCCCTAATTAACATTCCCATGACGTACGCTCGATGAAAAGGTGGAGGAATGTGTTGGGTGAGCTTACACGTTCCTCCTCGACCACCCCCATCCCTGGGCCTGCTCATCCCTTGGCTGGTAGCCTCCTAAGGAAGTAGCCTACTGCTTTGTCGAAAATAGATTTAAGCACTGGTAGAAGGAAGGACAAAGAAGGAAAGGTGCTGGAAGGCCTCGTTCCAGCTGGGGCAGAAGGCGTCAGAAACATCCCCAGGACGATAACAGAGAACCACAGCTGGTTATGGATTTAACTCCTGTGCTGGGCGGGGGAGTTCACCAGAGTGTATCTGTATATCTGAAGGGTTCAGGATGGAGAAAAAGAAAGGAAGAGTCACATTGCCAGTTGGGGAGACGAAAATAAAACCCAGTGTGGACACAGGAAACTTCCCCCAACGCTCTAGTCCAATCCGTTCCCCAGCCTCAGCTCTATGGTAAAGACAAGAGAGATAACAGTGGGTGTTCTGCGCTTGGAGGCAGAGGTGTGAAGCGGAGCCCAGGCCCATTCTGGGACCACAATGAGAATGGCTGGCACCAAGCGGGGGTGTGGCAAGGCAGGAGGGCTTGGGGTCGTCTGGTGTGGGAGAGTCCTCTGGTGGCCAACTCCAGAAGTTCCTGGCTTATGACTGCTTCCCACCCTGAGTCATTTGGAGTGAAATCACCTCATGCTGGAATTAGGCCCTTCCTGTGACAGCACCCCAGTTTCCACTACATAATAAGCCCAAGAGCTTTACAAGTACATCTCACACAGGGAAAATGTGTAAAGCTCACCACAAAGGAATTCTAATTTGTCAAATCTAACCAGCTTTCTGGAGTGTATGTCCAGGGATTGACTCCACCCGTGATGGTTGATGAGTCAGTGACTATTCAATCACTGACTTATTGACTAATCATTTGCCTTCCGAAAGTGCCACAATGATTAGTTATCTTGCCCTTTACCCCACATAGCTAGAATATAACTTTTCAGAGCAGACAGTATAGGGCTGGTTGACCTCTTTGCGGGGGGGTCCCGGGATGTGTTCCAGTCACATCCTGCACAGTCAGGTCTTTTCCTACATGGCCCTACAGGGAAGAGCTACTCTATGTGATGTAGATGGTATGATTTTATGTACACATTTTTCTTATAGAGCATTCATCTGGGCTATTCAGAAAGCCACTATGTTGCTCTGAAGAAAAAGTAATGCTTCAGGAGAACTGTGAAATACATTAAAATTTTCCAGCCCATTGAATGGTCAGTGGAGATTTTAACATCTTCCTTTCCCTCCACCTGCACTTTGTTCTCCATGCGCTCATTCACCAATATTTGCTCTGTGTCTACAGAAAATGCTACTATTCTGCTTCTCTCCTCTTGCTTTAGTTTTATGATCATCCTGAACCGCTGTTTCCCTATCTTCATGGTGCTGGCATGGATCTACTCTGTCTCCATGACTGTGAAGGGCATCGTCTTGGAAAAGGAGTTGAGGCTAAAGGAGACCTTGAAAAATCATGGTGTCTCCAATGCAGTGATTTGGTGTACCTGGTTCCTGGACAGCTTCTCGATCATGTCAATGAGCATCTTCCTCCTGACACTGTTCATCATGGTAAGGCAAAGGGAGAAGGGCCAGACATGTCTGATTAGGTTTCCCCCCACCTTTCTTTCTGTTAATCAACTTGTCCCTGGATTAGTCATCTGGCCACCAAGTCAAGAATTACATCTGGCTTCCCAGTGCTTTCAGCCTAGGTAGAAAACACTACAGAGACACAGTGTTCCACTAAGAGCCTCTGTGTCATAACGTCTTTTCATCTCTCACTTCCTGCCTAGAGAGCCGCAGCATATTTAGACTGTCCAGGGCTGTTCCATGGCCATCTGGAGATGTTGCTATTAACAGAGCTCAGCACAGGGTGGTTGTGTGTTCAGAGGGCCCCTTTCTTTCCAAACACAGAAATGAGGTCAAGATGTGTTTTATGGGATGACCAGTCCAACAACTAACTGGCTGGAATGTGGGGAGCCCTTTCACAGTAGTCACAGGGAAGGGATCCGGACTGTGCACTAATCATCATCATGGCCAGACCATTCATGGCTTCACCAAGAAACATTCTGCTGCCTGCAAAATTTCTTTTTTTTTTTTGCGGTACTGGGGATCGAACTCAGGACCCTGCACTTGCTAGGCAGGCGCTTATTCCACTGAGCTATATCCCCAGCCCTTGCCTGCAAAATTTCTAAGACTTCTCTGTTTTAAAGGACAGAATTTGGAGTTCATCATCGATTAGTGGTTTTTTATAGCCTGACTGCCCTGGTCCATCTTCTGCAAACTTGCAACTCCTTTGCGAGCTGGAGTTAGAAATAAAACATCACAATACACTGCTCTTTTTCATTTTTATTTTTATTTTATTTTATTATTTTTTTTTTTGTGGTACTGGGGCTCGAACTCAGGACCCTGCGCTTGCTAGGCAAGCGCTTATTCCACTGAGCTATATCCCCAGCCCCCTTTTTCATTTTTAGTTCTTCCACAATAGATGTTCTTTTATACTTGTTGACCAATAAGTGTATAAATTTGATGGTTTTAATATTTTATTGGATGGGATCTGGTGTAATTTTTATACTTCAGGTTTTGCAAGTTCCTGAGATAAACTCAACAGATGTGTTCTGCCCTTCTTCATCATCACACTGAGTGCCCCTCTGTAACTGGCAATGTACGCTAGGCTACACCTGGCACCTACCTGATTCAGAAATGTTCCTTCATAAATCCTGTCCAAGCCAGGTGTGATGGTGTATGCCTGTAATCCCAGCACTGGGGAGGCTGAGGCAGGAGGATCATTGTGAGTTTGAGACCAGCCTAGGCTACGAAGTGAGTTCAGGGCCAGCCTGAGCTGCATAGCGAGACTCTGTCTCAAAAAGACCAAAAATAAGTAAATAAATAAATCCTGTCCAACTAACACGCATCCATTTAAACCAGAACCTGCCCTTTTTCCTCACAGTAAGATGTCCTAAATCTTAGTTTTGTTTGTTAATACTGCATTGTAATCCAACATGCTGTGGCCTTTGCCAAAACCTTGTGCAAGAATTTGATCAAAACCAGTGCAGAAATAGAGGTCATTCTGCTCAAATAACTTCACCCCACCCAATATAGCTTTGCATTTGCCAAGGCTCTCAGAGCTCTACAGAGATGAGGGAGCAACTGAACCCCTTCTTATCCACTCGGTCTACTCCTACTCTGAGGACTTTTGTCTTCAGAACTAAAGTAGTCGACGAGTACATGAGTAAATGTGACTAAATGACCAAGAGATTTTGCCTGACTTGTTTCTAGTAAGTGACAATGAGCTCTGAATTCCTAAAAATGGGCCAGTGGGACTTCAAAGCGTTTAGGCTGTGAGGTAAAAGGGTTCACCAAGAGTTTGTAGCACGAAGAGATTTCTCCTTGTGGGAACCAGAATATTGTTTTAGTGAAAACGGAAACAAAGCTCTCCACACAGAAACAGAGCTTTCCTTTGAAAGACTCCCGTCTTTCACTTGTCCCTTCCTCCCCTACTCAACGGTGCAGGAAAGAAGCTGGAAGCAGGGACAATGGGAAGGTTCCATTGTTATTCTTCTATTCAGAACAAAAAACAAAAAATGATTATTGGAGAATCCAGGGTCAGTGAAACTGTTGGCCAAGTAATTTATATCCCTGGTTTAAAATGATGAGAAATTATACAGTCCTAAGTTTGCAGGACTTTGCTTTGGGCTGGGATGAGAAAGTGAGTTCATTCTGCTGAGAACATCAACAGTTTTCTTAAAGTTCTTCCAGCCAAAACTACGTGTTCAGTCATGGACTCATTTTTCTGCATATGATAAGGAAAAAGCATGGGTTTCCAGGGTAATATGGAGCACTTTTTAACACATAACATTAGGAATTCTAAGTCTTAATTTTTACTTTTATTGAGGTTTTCTGAGACTTTGCTTCTAGTTAAGCATAGCTTCCTTCCACCTCTTTTTTTTTTTCTATTTTTTAATCTGTTCTTTCAGTGACCAACAGGCATGCAACCACTAAGGAAAGATGTTGGCCACAAAAGATAAGAGGCGCATTTATTCCACTCAGTTCTCACACGCTAATGGTAGATCTTGGCTTTTCTCCTGAGAGGAGTCCAGTGCTTTCAAGAACTATTACTACAGCTCAGAACTCAATAGTGAGATGAACCTGTATCTAAAGAAGGAGAAAGAAAAGGAAAGACAGGCAGGAGAATGTGAGGACGGGAGTACTTTTAGCATGTTATGCAGCGTGGTGTTTGTCCTCCCCGAATACTGCACCTCACCTATGTTCCATTAAACAGGTGACTGTGGCCCAGTGGTATTGGGCGGGGGTTTCTGAGGCCTAAAAGGCATTCCCAGAATTCCCAGAACCTATACTCGAGTCTTTATGTTCCCCAGAAAAGCACAGAGCCTGAATGATCTATATGTATCTGGAGATACATGTGAGGGATTAAACTCCTCATGGGATGGCTACAGCAAAGGGTAGTGAAGAAGGTCTCAAGACCTTTGAACATCTGAGTTTATCCTACGATATAAAAAGGCAGCAGCTCTTGTGGTGAACATTGCCAGTTTGGTCCTGTTTTCTACATGGTCAGTGTGAAAGATACTGTGTATCACACGCAATCATTTGTGTCATATGCATGGATGAGGAGGGCAGGTCCACTTGCGAGTGGTTTGCATTTATTACTCACATTTTCACCCTCGTGAGTGGCAAACCTCAGAAACTAGCGCAGACGGTCGGGTCACCAGGCCAAGCCGCAGCAGAAAGGTTAAAGCTTGCTCTTCTCGGTGTCCTCCCTCGGCCCCACTCAGAACACCTACAGCACTATCGATGCTCTGACTGCCCCCCATCTCCCTCCCTCCCCCGGGTGGATGTCTCCACACGCTTCGGTTCCCACCAGAGATTTGCTTGCTTAACCCATAATAATTACTATTAAAAGATAAACAGGCACATTAAAAATCTAAGGAGTTTATTTGAGCAGACAATGATTTATGAATCAGATGGCTACACACCACTAAGTGCAGTAAAGAAGCAAGACAAAGACAAAGAAAATATTTCACAGGTTAAACTCTAGTTAGAGATTAGTAGGCAATTTCTGAATGTTTAAGTTGTTCAGAGGAGTTAGGCTTTGGTTTTCTTAGGAATCCAGGACACTGGAGCCAGTTCAACCTAATAGTCTCCCAATTAATTTTTTAACTTTCCTAATGATTGGCAGGCAGCCTAATGTGCTGCCTCTTCCAGGGAAATTGGTACGGGTAAGATTAAAGGAACTCAAGCCAGAGTGTGTGTTGTGGAAGTTTGAGCACTAACAGTAGTCTGGGCAAGAGACTCCGCTAGGACAGATGGCTCCTGGAGGTCTCGGCTTTGCTGCGCACAGGTCACCTCTTGAGTGGGACAGTGCTCCCGGGCATGGGAGGGAATTACTAATGCGTGATCTCTTTGGTTCCAGCACGGAAGAATCCTGCACTACAGTGATCCTTTCATCGTCTTCCTGTTTTTGTTGACTTTTGCCACTGCCACGATCATGCAGTGCTTCCTGCTTAGCACCTTCTTCTCCAAGGCCAGCCTGGCAGCAGCCTGCAGCGGTGTCATCTACTTCACCCTCTACCTGCCACACATTCTGTGCTTTGCCTGGCAGGACCAGATGACAGCCGAGCTGAAGAAAGCTGTGGTGAGGGGCTGTGGGTTACCCCTGCCTATGACATAGCTCCTCTGAAGGGTTTATAGCAGCCCAGTCCGCTCTCTGAGGAGGTCCACGTTGCCTTTTGGCTCAAAACAAGCATAAGGTTAAGGGGCTAAGGTGAGGTTCAAAGGAATAGGGTCAAAAGTGAGAGCAACCTTCACCCTGATCAACCTCACAGCTACTCTTCTCCGAATCTGCTTAATAATCTGCCCTGGGAGTCACTGAACAGACCAGTGGAGCTGGAGGCCCCCACTGTTTCTCCATGAGAGAAGAGCTGACCAGTCCGCCCATTTCCCTCAGCTTTCCTTCCTCACTATTTGACAAGAGTCAGAAAGGCAAGGGCTTGCCCCTTCATGGCCTGTCCAGAGAGGTTTCCGTTAATTACAAATATTTTTTCCCATTCTAAGGAACTGGGATCAGAGAAATTCTACCATTGTCTTTAACCACTTAACCGCTGACCCTGAGTGTCACGCAGGCAGCGCATTTGTTTCAATACTGATTCTCAGGGGCCAGAGATTCAGCTCAGTGGCACAGCGTCTGTCTAGCAAATGAGGTCCTGAGTTTGATTCCTGGTACCAAAAAAATAAAGTTCTAGTTACTGAAATCCTGACTACCCCGAGCATTACTCAGGCTGGTGTCATTTCAAGCAGTTGATTCTTGTTTTGAATAAATTTGATAAAATTATTTTTATATTCCCAGTTACATTATCTTATAAAAATAAATGAAAATGCAATTTTTGGTCATCCTGTATTTAAAGAATCAGACTGCTCTACTGGCAGACAGAGCAAGTGCAGAATGAGGCTGTCGGGCCAGAAGGCTCAGAAATTGATGTTGCATCACCTGAGAGACCTCTTTGCTCAAGATTCCCAAACTAATATTTTTTTCCACTAAATTTGTTTTCAAAAGGGCATTTCCACTCCTCTGATTAGCCTGTGTTAACCAATCTCAGCCCCAAAGGGTATAGTTTTCCTTGTTCTCCAAAATCTCCCCATGACTATGCTGTCAAGTTAAAAAGAAAAAAAAAAAAAAGATGGCATCTCAGTTGGCAGAAGAACCTGTTCTCACAACACACAAACGTATTTGGCTCCAGAGCGGCCGGGGCATCTACCTTTTATTTCTCATGTTAAATAAGAAGTTAATTGCTGCTATTTATAGCAGCCAATTTTCTAAGATGATCACAATGAGTGGCAGCAGAAATCCTTATGACTCAGCCTGCGGGCAGAGCTGGGCTATTTTGGTAATCACTGGGTAATCTGACAGGTTCTAAGCCAGCTTCTTGGGAATGTGGAACAACTAGGAAGCTGTAGGTCTGGCAAATGCATGGGCAAGAGCTGGGCTGAGATTTGTAAAAACGTTTTTTTGCGATCATATAGCTAGAGAATCAATCCCTTCTTATTTTTTTACAGAATTACACTCTGGAATCTATCTAGGGCTCTCTCAGCTTCAGCAAAACCTGAGCAGAGGAAGTAGGAGTACTAGCAAAGCCCTCTGCATGTGCTGGGTGCTCTCTCTGCCATGTCAGAGAGAGGACTCGTGGGGACTTGGCCGGGAAACTTCCTCTCCACCCTTTCCTCTGCCCTCCACCTGGCAGGTATCTGGTTCTCTGCTCAGAGAACCAAAGAAAATGATTGTCCGCCCTCTGCAAAGGCGAGCTATGTGAGCTGAGGACTCTCTGATCTCTCACACAGGCCTTGCGGGGGTCACAGCACTATCCCCTGCCTTGCCCTCACTTGCCCTCGGTGGTTGATCATTGTGCACCCTTCCAGGGAGGGTCTCACAGAGCACATCCCGTTAGTGTCTGTGCTGCCCAGTACCGTTCGTGCTTCCAAAGGAGGAGGAAGAAGGGAGGAAGGTAGGACCCTTGGTCCTCTGGTGTTTTATGCAGTGTGGCATCTCTTTGTTTTGTTCATTACACTACAGCTCAATTATGGTGAGCAGGGGTTTCTAAGGCCTGAGAGGCTTTCCCAGAATTCTCTTTCTGTGGAAAGACTGCCTTGACTGCTCCTAGTAGCCTTACCAGAGGACACAGCCTAGGCCCTTTTGTAGTCCTCCTCCCTGCCCTGTGGACTTCTGATGGCTGTTGTTTTGGGTAAAAGAACCTTCTTCCCCCACCCCCACCCCCACAGAGCCTGCTATCGCCTGTGGCATTCGGGTTTGGCACTGAGTACCTGGTCCGCTTTGAAGAACAAGGCCTGGGGCTGCAGTGGAGCAATATCGGGAACAGCCCCATGGAAGGGGATGAGTTCAGTTTCCTGCTGTCCATGCAGATGATGCTCCTGGACGCAGCTCTGTATGGCTTGGTTGCGTGGTACCTGGACCAGGTGTTTCCAGGTAAGCAGCTCCCCCCCCAAAGAAAGGCTCTTGGCTTCCTCAGGGCCCCAGCCCTACCTGCCCCCATTCATCTAACCACATTTCATCCCTTCTCATCTCTTTAAATTTGGGTTTCCAGAACAAATGTTGAAATTTAAACCTAGAGGTCAACAATCCACCAGCAAATCCTCTGGGTTGTACTGTAGAAATAGATCTAGAATCTGATTCTGTGGCCCCGCCCCTATCACCTCCCACCTTACTTCCTTCTAGTCTGCTGTTTACATTGTGTTCAGGTAGATCTTTGCGGTATCCACCTCAGATCGTATCACTTCCTCTGTCGGGAGAGGCTTTTCCTCTAGGGGTTTCTCCTCCTACTGAGAGTAAAAGCCAGTGTCCCAACCCTGGCCTAGCCGATGTTTCATTGCCTGGGCTTCAGTGGTCTTCCTCGTCTGTTCTTCCCTTCTCCCTAGTCCTCTCCGCCCCAGCTATACCAGCCTCCCTAGTAAAAGTTCAGCATGGTGCACGCATTTCTCACTGCCAGGAGCATGTTTCTCCCCACAGCAGCCCTCCAGTCTACAGGCTTTTTGGCTTCGTTTAGGTTTCTCTGCAAATGTTGTTTTATCACAGAGATCTTTTGTTTTCATTTGCCTTGTTTTGTTTTGAGACAGAGTCTTACCATGCAGCTCAGGCTGGCCTTGAAACTCATTATATAGCCCAGGCTGGCCTCAAACTCATGGCAGTCCTCCTGCCTCAGCCTCCTGAGCGCTGGGATTACAGGCATGTGCCACCATTCCCAGACATCACGGGGATCTTTCCAGGCTGAAGATACCTAGACATCTATATAAACAATATCTCTGCAGTGCCCCCATCCCCTTTCCCTACCTTTTCTGATAAGCATCACCACCTGACATGAGGTATCTTTGTATGAGTATTTACTGACTCTCTATCATTGTTAAAACAAGCCCACAAAGCAGGCATATGGTCTTGTAGACAGTCATGCTGCCCAAAATAGTGCCTGACATCCTGACATTTGCTGGACCCCGAATCTGCAGCATGGAAAATTAACTCCTGAATCAAAGTTAGCTGTTTGTACAGTTTTCTATTTACTTTGCAGAAAATCAAATTTTCCTTCAAATTGGCATTTTCTAGGGCTAGAGACACATTATCTTGATTTTAGTGTCTCCATGGCAACCAAGGGCCTCCTTGTGCTCTGGCGTGTGGACCTGGCTCTTGATGCGGCCAAAAGCAACCAGAGAAGAGTGAGGCTCAGCCTCATCCCTAGGGAGGGACAGTCTCCCATCTCTCAGGAGTAAGTAGGCCGCAACCCTGAAGAGGGAGATGTCAAGCTTGGCCCACAGGTTGGGTTCGGGTCCTAGCGGCACAGGTGTATTGCTCTCCTAGGACTGCTATCATAAAGCATCACACACCGGGTGGCTTAAAACATAGAAATGTATATCTCACTGTTGTGAAGGCCAGGAGTCCAAAATCAAGGTGTTGGTGTAGCCAGGCTCCCTCTAACACCTGTTGGGCCAGGATTCTTTCTTGCCTCGTTCTAGCTTCTGGAGGTCGTCCAGTAAACTAGGTCTTTCTTTGGCTTGTAGATGCATCGCTCTGATCCTGCATTTTCCAATGGCATTTTCACTGTGTCTGTCTTTCCTGTCCATGTTCCTATAAGAACACCAGACATATTGGAATACAGTTGCCTGGCAAGCCTCAGGCCACGAGTTCGATTCCTGGTACCAAAAAAGTGGAATACAGGCACACCCTACTCTGTGTAACCTCATTCAGGCTAAACACATCTGCAATGACTACTTCCAAACAAGGCTGCACTCTGAGATACCTGTCTTTTTTTTCTGATACTGCCCTAACACCAAATATATATGTATTTCCAACACCAGCCAACTCTCTGACAGTAGCTACTCCATTCAGTTCTGACACGATCCAGAATTTGTGCATTTGCCACGGATTCAATGCCATGAGATTTCCCTCAGCTTAGAAGCCGGCTGTAAATGGGCTGCCAGTGTTCTGCTTCCAATTACAGCTTACTGGGATGATGGGAGGGGTCACGCAGAGCTTATCCTCCATTAACCCAACACCAAAATATGTTCACCATCACTGAAGCTCCTCAACTCCTGCTCGAGGGAAACCCAATCTCAAGTCCCCTTCCTCTCTCCAGAGTTTGATGGTTAAAGTTAAAATTTCTTTTTTGCCATGTTTGGTCTTTCTAGTGACCAGTTCCCATCATGAAGCTCTCTTGAGTTCCCACCTAGAATCACTCATTAGCACTAATTTATATATGGTGGAGGATGGGGCCCATTATAAGGAACAAAGTGGTAGAAAATTAGAATTCCAGCACAGAGATTAGGGGCTAAAAGACCAAGTATATTTTGTATAAAACCACTGACACCAAAATGTCTTTTTGGAAAGGCATACAATTTAACACATGCCAGTGACCTGAGCAACACACTTGAAATTCATCAGCCTGTTTTTTTTTTATCTCCCTGTGCCATTGGCGAGAGATTTAGTAAAAATCAGTTGGAATACAATTAGAATTGTGCACAATTCAAGGACTTCATTTAGCCAAACTAAAGCTTTCATTTCTTTTGGTCAACAACTATTTACTGAGCTGTACCTATGTGTGAGGCCCAGCAGGGCCAAGGCCTGGGAATGAAGTGGTAGAAAAGATAGACCCAGGCCTGCCCTGTGGAAGTATTAGTCCAATGGTGGCAAAAGTCAACATAGGATAAATATTTAAAAATCAAAAAGAGTGTTTTACGTGTGTGTGTGTGTGTGTGTGTGTGTGTGTGTGTGTGTGTGTTGGGGATCAAACCCACAGCCTTGGGCCTGCTAGACAAGCGCTCTACCATAGCTACATTCCCAACATGAGGACAGTGTTTCTACGACACCAACATTTTGTAGGGAGGAATAAGTGGCAAAGAGAATTGAAGTAGAAATTTGGGATTCTTTTTCTTAAAACCCAGCTGGATCCAGAAGAATGAGGGTTTAAGGGAAGTGGTATGAGAACCAGGTTGCCAGGCTTTAACTCAGCATGCCCAGTTTCCATATCCTCAACAATAACATTGCCACCATCTCCCAAGGCTGTTTTGAGGATTAAATTATGTAACACATTGAGAGTGCTTCCGGCAAGGCCTGACAGAAGCACCCGCAATACTAGTTATTATCACCTTTGTTATCTGGTAACTGCTGGAAAAGGACATGGTTTAATTTCTTGGAAAATTAGTATTAACCAAGATCATCAGTCTTAGTATTGCTGGAAACAACACCTCTCCCCAAAATTGATCTTTGGAATTAAAACATGTTAGAAGAAATGTCTTTCTGACAGCCAGTCTGTGGGTGACTATATAATAGCTTGTGAACTATAAATATATATAGCTGTAATTTGGATTCAGGTAAATTCTAGATCTTATAGAACTGTGGTAGAGTGGGGTGGGGAGATTCTCTTGACTCTTTCCTATTTGCCTTTCTCTCTTTCAGGGGACTATGGAACTCCGCTTCCCTGGTACTTCCTTCTACAAGAGTCTTACTGGCTTGGTGGAGAAGGTGAGTTATTTAAAATTTTAAAACCTTGAGGTTTGAAACTAGCTCCCTGGGCCATACGTGGGTTGTCAAGGTGGCATTTGATGTCAAGGGCATCTTCTTGGACAAGCCAGCTGCCCCAGCCCTACCACTAACTGGGACACGACATCACAGCCTCTGGTGACCCAGGCTTCAATCACTGGGCCAGAGCGAATGGCCAAGAATCAACAAATACTTGTCCCCGTGGAGTAGCCACCATATTAAAAGATGGCCATACCATTTTAGGTTCAAACGACTTTTCTAATATTTTGATTTAAAGTGGAAACCAGAGAATCATGAAGGAAGATTTGTATTCCTCCTCTGCAACCTCTCTCCTGCCTCTGATTCCTCTCTACTTGTTCAACTATAAATTAACTCCCTCTCCCAAGATGGAGACTGAGGTCCAGCTGGCTTTCCTGGTGTTGGTCTTTCTTTTAATCTTCTTTCTTTCCTTTTACTCTTCTGCCTTGCAGCTACATCACTCTAATCCTGCATCTTCCCACGGTGTTTGTCTGTGTCTGTCTCTACCTGGCCACCTTTTCTAAGAACACCAGTCGTACTGGAATTTGGCTCACCCTACTCTAGTGTGACCAGAAAGGAGATTAAAAGGGCATTTGCCTATGATGTCCCTTAAACAGAATTTACCTTTCTTCCTAAGCAAAGCAGGAGGCCTAGAGGTTGGGGCACAAGTGCCTACCTGGCAAGTATAAGGTCCTGAGTTTGATTCCTGATACCAACAAAAAAGAAGCCTAGGGAGAGTTGAAGTGGGAAAAGCACAGGCTCTTTTTTCAGGCTGGCCTTGAGCTCACTTTGTAGCCCAGGCTGGTCTTGAACTCACAATGATCCACCTGCCTCAGCCTCCAGAGTTCTGGGATTACAGGCACGTGCCATCATGCCTGGCAAAGCACAGAATTTTGTGAGTTCTTAGAAGGCAGAAAAATTCTAGAGCTGTCACTACAGTCTCACCTACACCTGGAAAGGTCTGGAAGCAAAGGAAATAATTTCCAATCTGGACTGCACATCTACCTACACTTTACTCTGAGTTATTGGACCTGGGCCAAGATTTATCCTGTAAGCACTGAGACAGACCCTTGTTTTCTCCATGGGCTTAGTCTAGGGACTTTAAAAGGGTTGGGTAGGTTTTCTGTTTTGTTTTGTCTTTTTATCACTTCTTTCTTTCTTCTCCCTCCTCCTTCTCTTCTTTTTCCTCCTAATGGCGCAAACTACGCAGCTTCTAATAGCCCAGTATTTTTTCTTGGTTTTGTGCATCTTCTTTATCTATTAACCTTTACACTTCCATGATAATGAAGCAATAATTCCATTATAAGTAGAAATTTTCAATTCAGAAGTGTATTGCCAGAATACTTTTAATCTCAGAATTTGTGAGCTTTTTTCCCTTCTCTACAAGAGATACTTTGCTTTTAAATAAATGTGTTTCTTCAAGAGTAAGTCATAGCTGGGCATGGTGGCACTTGGGAGGCTGAGGCAGGAGAATCACCATAAGTCCGAGGCCAGCCTGGGCTACATAGTGAGTTCAAGTCCATCTTGAACTACATAGCAGGACCCTTCCTCAAAAAGTAAACAAACATACAAACAAAGAAATAAATGAATAATATATTTTGCTGACAGAGCCAAATATTTTTAACCTGTCTCATAGGCTAGACTGATTAAGATCTGAATACTGTCTAAGTCAGAAAACAGCTGAGTTTCTCCACCTAATCCCTCCTTTTTACAGATGAAGAAATGGAGGCTAAGATCCAACAATATGTCTCACAAATCCTTGCTGTCTCCCGGGGGTGAAATCTGGAGCTTGAACACGTTCCCTGACGAGGGCTTTGCTCGGTGACTGTTTAGAAGGCTACACCCCTTGCTTTTTCATTAGACCTTCATGCAGTGTGATATTAGTAGAGTGGCCACAGGAGCTGCGGGGAGAATGGATTGAAAAATTCCACAGGAAACAGAGATAGAAGGACTGAGGGTAGCATGACCTTAAGCACCAGGCCGTTGCCTGCACCCTACTGCATCCAGGAAATCTACAGAGGGTGGTTCACAGAGGCCCTGGTCTCCCGCTGCGTTTGGAAAACACACTGCTCACACATGTGCACCGGGGCCCCCAGCCTGAGGGGCTTGGCAGTGATGGCTTCCTCCTGCCTCTGCTTCCTCTCTGGCTGGCTGGCTTTTCTGCCTATCTTCCCCTTCCAGGATATCTTGATGTCCTTTTAGACGAAATACCAAATGTACCCAAAAAAAAGGTCAGGAGTTACATGCGGACATCTCTGACACTTCATAATTTGCCCGGGCCTATGCCTCCACCAGGCTGTACCTTGCTCTTGATCTCAAGATACCTGAACATTCAGATAGAGGGGCTTCCCTGGGATCCATTTCTAAAGCTCTGATGAGCTGCCTGCCCATCCTATCACCCTGAATGGACTTTTACTCAAGGTTTGCTGTGATTTTGACATGTTTTAGGTTAGGTCAGCATGAAAAAAACTGGTTATGAGCGAAAGAAAATGAACTAATTCCAAATCCCATCTTGGGTTTGTTTTTTAATCATAATTTTGGACACTGTGGGCCAGTTCTGGCACATTAAGAGGATCATGCTAGCGCCAAGGATTGTAGCACAGTGATACGGTGCTTGCTTCCATGTGGGAGGCACTGGGTTTCACCCTCACACCACAAATAAACAAAAAACGAAACAAATCCACATGATGGGGCAAAGTTCCCTGCTTCCGAAATGCCAGTTACAAATCTGGGCCTGGGGAAGATTCCACTATCAGGCAGCAACAGTGCGCGCGGCAGCAGGTCAGAGGCTGGAGGACACGCGGGGGCCTTGTGTCATGGGAATGCTGGCACGCCCTTCTGAACACGCTGTCGCCCCCTGGTGGTAGGAAACTCATTTGTTCCGCCCGCTTCTTTTTGGCCTTGACTGATTCTCAGCTCTCACTGAGAGAGTAACATGGGCTTCTGGTTGGCACAGGGTGTTCAACTAGAGAAGAAAGAGCATTGGAAAAGACTGAACCCGTAACAGAGGAAATGGAGGATCCAGACTACCCAGGAGAAATAAATGGTAACTAACTCACTCCCCACCCCCCAAAAAGAACAGAACAGAGACAAGGAAAACACTCTGAACCCTACAAAAGGCCAAAACAAAACGCCTCATTACAGGTGAAATGAAGCCCAGGAAACTGACTCTCTCTGTCGACTAGTGTTAAAGCTAGGGCCCAGCTGCACGTGTGGGGGATGAATGGTCTGGCCCAGACATTAACGCATACTTCCTGGAGAAAGCAAAGCCCAAGTATGTAGTGTGTTTGTGCCCTTGTTAGGCAAACCCCAAGTGAGTTGCACGAATGTGCTGACTTCCGAGGATTTAGCAAGAACAATGACTTGGGTCACTGGGACTTAAAGCGGATATGAGTTATAAGGAAAGACAAAAATAAATGCTTCTGTGTGCAAGGGGAAGGAGAGCTGAGAGGAGTGGACTGTATTTCACTCGTGGTTACAAATCTAGAAGTCCATTCATTCAAACCATCAAAGCCTTTCCTGACAGTGGAAGTTACCTAATCGTTCCTGGACTAATGGACCAGATTCACCAGCCTTGGGTCCCTGGCTTTTGCTGCTCTTTCTTGAACAAGTGCTGTATTTCATCCACAGGTTTTCAGTGCCACATATATGCATTTCTCTGTGGATGGGTTTAGAGAGGCACAGGGTCTCTGGCTTTGCCTGACCTTCTGTGACAGGGTCCAGCCTCCACACACCCGACAGACCCAGTTTCACAAAGCTGAAGCCAGAGACCTGCAGCTCCTCACAGAGGTGGATTGTAGGCAACAGTGCTTCTGGAAGACCTCCCAGAATGGGGCCCTGGGAAAGCTAGTTCCATCTCACCCATAGGCAAGGCCAGCAGGCACACACAGAAGACAAAATGGAATTTAAAATTTTTTATTTTATTTTCAAGCAAGCAGGTGTTTAGAGCTATGATACTGACAGAAACTGTGCTATATGCGAGGAACTGAAGAAGGGAGATGCTGGGCGGCAGGAGAAGTGGAGCGCAAACCGAGGGTCTGCACTGGGGAGGGCGGAAAGGGGAGCTGGGCTCTGAGGAACGGCGGCGAGGAGGAGTAGACTGCCCCAGAATTCTGAGAAGCAAGAAGTCAGCCGTCATCAAAGTGACTGAAAGGCGGAGCCTGGATTGACCAGGAGAATAGGGCTGTAGGAATGGGCTTGGAGAGTCTGAAGAGAAATGTTGTGTTCAGGAGAATGTGAGGAGCCGGAGCTGCTACCAGAAATGTGGAATTCTGTAGACTGTTGGAAAAGGGACTTGGGATCAAAGATGGGGCTTAGGGTCAAAACTCCGTGTATCGTTAGTGAGAGCTCCATGATGAGCAAGAGCTCTGAGTTCCAGTCCCGGCTCCGCTATCCATGAGCCATGGGAGCTTGATAGGACATGATGTCTGCCTATCTTAAGCTTCCTGTAGAAATGAGTAGTAATTACCAGCCCATAGGGCTGTTGTGGGAAACGAGGTAACTCTTGGAAAGCACTTGAAACTGAGCCGGGTGCATAGTGATTGCTCAATAAACGCTCACCACCATCATAACCATTGTTATTCTGGTCTTCCTTACAAAGGCCACAGCTGAAACAATAGGGGCAGGTGAAATTATGAAATTATAGGCAAATGACAGTGGTCAGAAAAAGACTGTGAAAAGTAGTACATTAAGGCATTATATTTATATCATGTTTGGTTTTTTTCCTCTAAGACTCCTTCTTTGAACGTGAGCTTCCAGGGTTGGTTCCTGGAGTATGTGTGAAGAATCTGGTAAAGATTTTTGAGACCTCTGGCCGGCCAGCTGTGGACTGTCTTAACATCACTTTCTATGAGAACCAGATCACCGCATTCCTTGGTCACAATGGAGCAGGAAAAACCACCACCTTGTGAGTCTTCTGGCAAAGAGGCTGTGGAGGGCCATGCCACCCTGACTTCCCTCCTCTCCCTTTACCTGCAGTCTCCGCCTTCCCGCTGAATTTTAGTGGCAAAACATGCTCTATGTTTGGAGACTCAAAATTTTCTAAAGCACACTGCACTATTCAAAGCTTACTCACAAATATTGTTTTATTTAATCTTTGCAAAAGCAACAAAGGGGAGATAGAGTGAGTTTAGTTCTTTGTGTGCCAAGCACCTGCACATTCCAAAAGTTGAGAGACTTTTTTGAAGCTACCAAGTTTAGTGGCTCAGTGGGCACAATTGCCTGTGGATCCTTTTCCTCATCCCAAGCCTCTCCAGCTTTACTGTCTACCATGGTGGCGATAGAGCCAAGGTCATTGCCACCCATGCCCCAGGGTCTGTAGAGTGCTTCTTGGTTTTCTGGTTTGTTTGTTTGTTTCTTTCTTTTTTTTTGCTTTTTGAGACAGGGTCTTGCTAGGCAGTTCAGGCTGGCTTTGAGCTCACTTTGTAGCCCAGGCTGGCCTCAAACTCACAGCAATCCTCATGCCTCCGTGCTGAGATTACAGGCATGCGCCACCACACCCGGCTATAGAGTGCTGCTTGTTTTTAAGGAGCAGTCCTTTCCTACCAATTATCAGCCAGGGTGTCAACCCTGGCACAGGGTTTCTCATGAGAGTTGGTCTTAGTTCCGGAGAATGCGCTAAGGATCCAGTCTCTGCCTGGGCCTGTGGGGCAACAGCATGGCAACCAAAGGCCAAGTTCAGGGACAGTACAGGGCTCTGTGTGAACCTCTCAACTTGGGGGCTCCCCACTCTTCTCTGCGGGGCCTAATGACCACCTTAGAAAACAAGGCTGAGGGAAACGTAGCCACCAAGTTTTCCCATGCAGGCCTCTCAGGGGACAGCAACCTCTGTGATAGTCTTCAAGTCCTTGGCTTCTTGCAGAGCCCCAGGAAGGAAAAGCAGTCTACACCCTGCTCTGGAATGTGTTCTTGGGCGGTTCAATGTAAATGGAATGTGGGGCTGGTGCCATTACACTTGGTTCTGTTTCCCTCTAGTGGTTGATCAACAGAGAGTTCAGCTGCTAAGTACACGTACACGTTCAGCCTGAGATTTTATCAGAACTCAGAGACAGAGCTGGGTGTGGTGCTGCTAATTCATGGGATTCCTCTCCTTATTAACCAATACAGTCAGAGACCTGGAAGCTCCTTCCAGGACCCCAAGACTTCTCAAAGGCAAACACATTACTTCATCAACTGCAGAAATGCAACTTCCCCTGGGGGGTGAAATAATGCTTTTTAATAATTGTAATAACATTTCTAGATTTTATTTTCCATTGTGCTGTCCTAAATGTAATCCACAATTTAACACATTTAATCTTCACAATGACCCCAACAGGTGGGAGTCTTTTTTTTTCCCATTTTACAAACCACAAGATTGCTACTGGACTTCTTATGTTTTAAATCCAAAGGTGATATTATTGGTAATGATTTCCATGCCTATCTTCAATCAGTTAATCCATAGGCACACGTTGAACACCTAGGTGTAGTTGGGCTTCTCGCTTTCATCCAGGCCTGACTCAGACTTTGTGGTGGTGACTCATGGCTTTTCTATATCCACAACTGCTCAACAGCAGGCAAAGAAGAAGCCATGTACTGAATGCCTTCTCTAAGCCTCTCTCGCACCAGGCACTGTGAAGGTGGGGCCCAGGTGGGGCTGCAAACAACACTGTGAGGCTGGGAACCCGGAGGCCTTTGGTGCTTGCCTGGGAGCCCTGGGAAACGAGGAGGAGCAGGGACCATGCCCGCCTCCTTTCCCTACATTAGGGCCTGAGTGCACATACTGGTGCTATGCCCTATGGGGGACACCTGGACCCTACAGCTAGTATGGGGGTCTAAGAGCTAATTCAGAGCCCGGCGCAGGAGTCGCTGTGAGAGTCCTTGCCCACACCGATATGTGACGGCCCTCCCAATGCAAGTTCCTAAAGGCCACCTTTCCTGCCACTGCACTGTCTCTGGCAGGTCCATCCTGACAGGTCTGTTGCCACCGACCTCAGGGACCGTACTCATTGGGGGAAAGGACATTGAAACCAGCCTGGGTGCAATCCGGCAGAGCCTCGGCATGTGCCCACAGCACAACATCCTGTTCCACCAGTAAGTAAGACCGAAGCTGAGGCGTCCCCGGCCCCCTGCCTGCCCCCCACCCCCCAACACACATGTTCTCTAGAGCTCAGCTCAGGGATCCTGGTCTGGTGCAAGTGGTGATGCTCTTCCCAAGTCCTTGCACTGAGAATTGTTCCTCCCAGCATGGAATTGTGCTTTTGGCAGTCACCATGTTTTCTCTAACAGAGTGGCAGATCCTTGGTCCCCCTGGTCAGCTCTAAAATGTTTTCTGTCAAGGGCCAAAGAGAGGAGCACTCTCGTACTTTTTTCCATTTTAAGTCACTTCACCAGTAATTTCGCCACACAGAGACCAGTATTAACATCTTGCCATAGAATTTTTAAGGACTTTCTCCTATGTGTGTGTGTATATACATATATACTTTAAAATTATAAAGGAGAATAAAACTGTGTAGAATTTTATAATCTGACTTTTAAAAATGTGACTGCTTTTTTAAAAGCAAAGCTATTATGAATACCTTTTCATGTCATCATATTTCCCTTTGTGAAAGAATTTTAATGTTCGCATACTATTCCATCATATTTAATAAGAGCCATCCTCTTATTAAATACTTAGGTGGGATTGCTTGTTTGCATTGCTTTGGTGTCATAAACAGTACCACAGTGAATGTTTTGGTTGCTAAACCTTCACAGGCATCTTTAATTCTGTAAGATAAATTAATTGTGGAAGGTAGAATCACTGAATCTCTTGCCTCTCCTGTGCTCCCGTGCCCGTAGCCTTACAGTAGGTGAACATGTCCTGTTCTACGCCCAGCTGAAAGGGAAGTCCTGGGAGGAGGCCCAGCTGGAGATGGAGGCCATGCTAGAGGACACAGGCCTCCACCACAAGAGGAACGAAGAAACCCAGGATCTCTCAGGTGCCGTAGCTGGAGGAAGTTGGGGCCGCAGATGGTAGACTGTTGCTCCCCAGGGCACCTGGGAGGTGCGGGTGCTTGTAACTAACAGGAGAGCACCTAAGAGTTGGAAGCTTCTATGAAGTTATTCTGAGAACCCAAGAGCCACCGGCCTCTGGATCACCTCCTGCATGGAGCAGTGTCTTGCAGCAGCATAGACTTTATTGGTTTTATTGTTTATGTATTTAAACTAAAACAGAAGAGTAGACTTCAGATGGTGAGGTCTGAGGAGGCAAGGGTCCCCTTTCCCACATTTATGAGGCCTAAATAGTACTGGGGTTTTGAATCTAAGGGTTAGACATCAAACCACTGCTGGATTCCAGGGGCCCCTCGGGCCACCAGCCTGGGCCTGTCTCTCTCACTGCAGCCCTTGTGACCCTGGTCCCCCTTATGCCTCTAGGTGGCATGCAGAGAAAGCTGTCTGTCGCCATTGCCTTCGTGGGAGATGCCAAGGTGGTTGTTCTGGACGAGCCCACCTCTGGGGTCGACCCCTACTCCCGACGGTCCATCTGGGACCTGCTCCTGAAGTACCGTGCAGGTGAGGGCCACTGCCCAGTGCCCTGTGCTCTTGCAAGGCTTTCCCTGTGGGCACCACACCCTTACCCATGGCCATAACTACAGTCAGATGGGGCTTTTCCAGGGAATATAGGTTTAAGTTAAAGCTTCCTGAGATTTTCACATAATTATAAACAGGGTGTCACTGATAAGGGAGAGCCGATTTCATAGAAGGACTCGACCTGGAGTCACTCTATCTGGAGCAATAGGTGCAGCTCTCAGTGAAAGGTCCCCTAAGGGGACTCGGGTCACCAAAAAGATCCCCAGAGCTCCCTTGCCACTGGGGGGCCACTCAGGACCAGGTGTGAGGCCACTGTGTTGAGTGAGTGCTCAGAGCTGCAGAGGACAGCTGCGGACACAGATATCTCAAGAGGAGACCTTTTCTCCTCTAGCCGTGCTCCTTCCAGGGGGCTCAGGTCCAGAAGAGACAGCAGGCAGAAAGCAGTGAGCCCATAACAGTGACAGGGTGACTCAAGTGCTGGCCAGAGAATTCCCCTCTCTTTCTACACTGTATTTCCTCATGCTTTTCCCTGGAGATTTGCCATCCTAAAATCCCTGTGACTGCTTTCTTTTAAATGATACCTTCAATTAGTAAGAGTGTGTTTGTGTGTGTCCCTACAAAGGCTGTACACACAGAGCTTCATGATCCACAGAGAACGTAAACGTGGAACTCAAGAGCTACTGACTGAGAATAATGAATGTGCCCCGTACGTGGCGGTTTATTTGAATCAGCCAACCTTGTAACCCCGTGGAAAGATACCTTCTATAACTGTGCTTTACAGCGTGTAGGATGCTATGAATGTCAGCCACTGCCATTATTATTTTAGTGTCTTGGAACTTGCTGCAGAATTAGTCCCTTTGTTTTCATTCATTATCTCCTGGTTTGGGGGCCACATAAGAGGTTGCTGTAACCTTGGCCAACCTCGCCCTATCCACGGCCCGCCTGTGATTCCCCCGACCTCCCTACCCCACAGGGAGAACCATCATCATGTCCACCCACCACATGGACGAGGCGGACCTCCTTGGGGACCGCATTGCCATCATCTCCAAGGGAAGGCTTTACTGCTCGGGCACCCCTCTCTTCCTGAAGAACTGCTTCGGCACAGGCTTCTACCTGACCTTGGTTCGCAAGATGAAAAACACCCAAAGCCAAGGAGGCAGCTGTGAGGTATGTGTCCGCCCAGAGAAGAGCTCGTCCTGGAGCAGAAGAGAGACAAGCAGCCACTCTGGGCATTTCTGCATGCTCGAACTCTAGCCGTCAGAATCAGCTTCTTTACATCTAAGGCCATTTGCAGGAGATTTTGATAAACACATTCTGAAGTCTCCTACAAAGATGCTTCACCCCAAGTGATACAACTACTTTCAAACAACTTGAAATTCGTGCTCACCAGTAGTCTGAACTATACATGTGGTTTGTTACAGCACAGAGGCAAGTTTCTTGTAGGGTTTGGTGGCTCTGAGAGCAGCTGTTTAAGCCCCCTCTTTCTTGCTCCCACACTCGTGTTTGCCAATGAAACCCAAACTCTGCGGGAAAATGAAAACAGAGGAAAGGCCTCCCTGGAAGCCACCTAAAAATGGTGAAGCCAAAAATACCACTGGCAGAGACCACTCAGCATCTCAGGAGACCAGGTTCAGGTCTGTACTACAAAGTGTACGAACTGTGTCATCCTGGAGAAATAATTTAATTTCTTGCTGTTGTTTTTTCCCCCAAGAAAAATGAAACTAATGATCTCCGCCTCTGCTCCTTAGGGATGTGGTAAAGATACAGTATGAGATAAGGTATTATGAATGTGCTCTGCGCTTCTTGAGAAAACGCATTGCTCACATTCAAAATGTCACAAGTGTGATGCTGCAGCATTATTTATGTCTCAGTTTGAGCACTGTGGGTTTTCCCGTCCTGGGAAGATTTCTACAGCCCAGTGCACATCCCTGGGGCGGGCTGAGCAGCCTGTCTCACTCAGGCATAAACTATAGCTGTCACTTGATTAATGACAAGCAGAAGGGATCCTCTGAGGTTTTGATTCTCTCTGTGCCTGACTCATTTACTCTCTAGGATAAAATCAAACAGTTACACCCTCAAAGTTCTCAGATGAGTTAGTAGATTAAGCAGTAAAGAAAGAAATGTACTGACCACCTTTGGCAGTAAGAAATGAATGAAGCATGTGGCGACAGCCGCTGGCCTGAGGGAGATGCTGTCCCTGAAGCGCTGTGTGCCTTCTCAGTCACCCTGTCCGTCTGTCTATCCTAGGGGACCTGCCACTGTGCGGCGAAGGGGTTCTCAGTCAGGTGTCCAGCCCGTGTCGATGAGATAACTGCAGAACAAGTCTTGGATGGTAAGGGCGCGGGCAGGCCATACCTCGGTTCTGGCCCAGCGATCATTGCCTGGTGTTGCCGGGTGTGTCCCGTTTGAGGCACTTGGGGGTGCAAGGAAAACACTGGGTGTTCCTCTCAGGCCTAAGCTTATGCAATGGCTCATCTTTTTTCTTTGAGATTCTTTCTCCTCTTCTTCCTTCCTTCATTCCCAAAGAGATTTAAAAGTCATGCACCTAAGGGCCCTCTCCCTTTAATGAGGAATCCAGGCTATGTTCACCCTGTGTCCTCGGCCACATTAAGCCTCCACTCTTGGGGTCCTTTTGCTCTGGCTCGGGGAACATTCCTGTGTCACCCCTTGCAGGGCTGCTCCCCCGCGCCCTCTGGTGGAACCGTGCTGCCTCACAGTTCTTGATGGTGAACTTTTCAAGAATCAGAGATTCTGGGTGTGAATAACAACTCTGCGCAAACTCACCCCCCCCCCCGTGACACTTCTCAGTCTCCCCTTAGCGTCCCAGTTTTCCAGTGATTCTCTCTGGAGTTGTAGGGTACTGACGCTCTCACAGGCACCCCCGCCTCCGGGGAGATACAGTGAAGAAACCGTTGCCGTGGAGGACTGGAGCTCAGGAGCTCAGAGAGCTGGCCAGCGCGCTCCACCTTCCGCGAATGCCCACCTCCGTGTCGCTTGTGGAGGTGTCTTTGCAGATGGAGCACCACACCTCTACAGCCTAGTCTTATGTGCTGACCCAGGTTAATGAAAGGAGGAAAGTATTTGCTTATTGAAGAAAAAAAAGTAGGATCCTATCTAGCACAGACTTTTTCTAAACCTGAGGAATTTACTGAGTGAAACCTGGTAAAACAATAAAACCAGACAATATTTATGTACTACGCTTAAAACTGAAGGGACAGTGCCCTGAGTTCTATGGCCAGTATTCTGCCCCACCCTCTGCCCTGACAGAACCTGAGGTGAACAGAACACAGCTGTTTAGAATGACACATTTCTGTGTTTTGGGCCCTGCCTCCTTACTGTGGATCTTCCAGCTTTCAGAGGTTTCCTCTTTGCAAGCCTGGTTAAGAAACTGACTTAAAAAAAAAAAAAAAAAACAACCTCACACCAATGTGGTTAATTACTGTGGTACATGAAAATCAAGTTGGAAACAGAGCCAGTTTAACCAGGATGATTTTTTTAAAATATGACTTTATTTCTAAGGAAATATTTTTTTGGTATAAAATAGGAATGCAGTCACTGGTGGGAAATGTAATAAGTACTTAGGCCCTAAATCAGGGAGGGAGGACCATTTTAATCCCCAGTTAACTCTGTGGAGGGCTGTTCACTCACACACACCCACATACCACGTACACACACACACACACACACACACACACACACACACAGATCTCCCTGCCAGAGCTGAGGGCCCTACTGGCCTCAAGAGCTACTTTTAAAAGGCTGACACACATCTAAGACGCAATTCCTGGGAATCCAGTGGCTTCAGGTTCCATTTCCTTCCTATGAGAACAATGAACTTGACCCCTACAGAGGGACTGGGGCACAGCTTCCTCCTCACATAAAAACTGCCCACCCCCTGCATGAGGTCATCCCAGCACTTAGGCCAGCTTGCAGGTTTGACATACTGCGAGCCTTCCAATCCAGCTAAGCAGAGGACCTTTGCTGAAAGCCGTGAAATCCTTCCGCAAGGCTCTTTTTAAAACAAAGAAAGAAAAGCTTCACAGGGTGCTCCTCAGAGAACTGCTTGTGAGAATCATGTGCTGACTTCACAGCAGCCCTTTCCCTATAACCCGCCCCTCAAGAGAATGTGCTAGGAGGATCTCTCTTTAAGTGCATGCTTTAAAGTTATTTGAATTAGATTTTTAAATTTTAAAGTAACACATGCTTGTGCATAGAATTCAATTCTGATTGTATGAGGTTACAAATAGCTGATACCCGGTGCTTGCCCGTGGTCTGTGCTGCTGCGCCCTTTGGTACATTTCCTGGGAGCTAGTGCTGGGCTGTGTTTTATTTTGTTTCATTTTGTTTGGTTTCGTTTGGTTTCATTTCATTTTGTTTTGTTTTGTTTAAGGAGGGAGATACAATCGCAAGGGAAATAGTGTATCCCTCCAAGACCAGGCATGGGAGTGTGATTTAGGAAGAGGATTTGTGTGTCTCGGCTTGATCACCTGTTTCAGGAATGAGTCTAGGGCAAGTCTCCTAGAGCTTGCTTCAGCCAGACCAGAAAAATGAAAACAACTTTCACTTAACCCTTAAGTGGCCAGTGAAGGATAGTAAACCACAATACTATCATTTTTCCCCCTTTCACAGATGAGAAAATAAAGGTAGGACCCACCCAGTTACCTTAGCTTGAGGCAACAGAGTATTTGACTGAACAAAGGCAGAAACTGGCCTAAGGCCATCACAGTGTTTCCCAGAGACTGCAGTTAGCCAGTGGAGAGTGCTTTCACTGTCTGCTGCCGCCTCTCAGTAGCCATTACAGCCAACTAAAAACAAACTTGATGAGAACCAGTCCTCTACAAGAGTCATTGCTGACCGGCAAAATGCCCCTTCCTGAAGTGGGAGGTGGAAGAGAGTAGGGATCTGGGAAATCTCAATCCTCTAGGTTCTCGAAAACAGAGTTGGCATCAAGTGTTTTTTCTTGTCTTAGGGGATGTGAATGAGCTGATGGATGTGGTTCGCCACCACGTTCCAGAGGCAAAGCTGGTGGAATGCATTGGTCAAGAAGTTGTCTTCCTTCTTCCAAATAAGAATTTCAAGCAGAGGGCATATGCCAGTCTCTTCAGAGAGCTGGAGGAGACCCTGGCAGACCTGGGGCTGAGCAGCTTTGGAATTTCTGACACTCCTCTGGAAGAGGTAAAGCGGAGATTTCAACTCCTTTCTGTCTGGTGCCAGAACAGGCGGCTCTTTGTGGAAGTCTAACACTAGAGTAAAGTTTTATAGAACAAAAAGCCATAATTCCCTACTCAAGCATAGTGACTGTCTTCAGTTTTGCATTACTTCCTTCTGCCTCTGTCCACATGCATACATATCTTACGTAGTTGTGGTTACTGTGCACTTACATTTTTGCGCTTATGTAAGACTGTGTTCTTAGATAAGCAGCCATAATATATTTTCTTCCCATGATGAAGCAGTACCTAACAGAATGGAATCAGTTACATTTTTCAGAAAGTGGAAACACCTAAACCAAATTCTCTTTTTTTTTCTTTTCTCAACAGATTTTTCTGAAGGTCACTGAGGATTCTGATTCAGGACTTCTCTTTGCTGGTATGGTGCTGGAGCTTGCAGCTTGCTCACCCCACCCCCATATACACACCAGCTCTGTCTTGAAAGTCTATTGAAAGAGTCACAAAACAATGCAGGAAAATTCTCCTCTATGGTGTCTAACCTCTAAATAATAAGCACTTTGCATTCTTTGTGCCTTTGGGTGACAAAGGAGAAACATTCTGGATGAATCAGAGTATTTGTGGTCAGACATGTAGGCTGAGCCCAAAACTTCTCATCCCACATCCACAGGCTTTTGTTTCTACCATGTCACCATCCCATCTTTTCACATCTCCACCAGACCTCTGAGCCATTCCTGTCTGCAGAATCCTTAGAGATAACAGTGACAGTTAATGCAACCCAGATGCCAGCCAGAGTCTCCTGGTCCCTTGGAGACCAAGATAAAATCACTCTGAGCCCTCATTTATTGACTTATGGATTTTTAAACTGGGAGGACCCAAATTCCTTTGGATTGCAGGAGTCTCTTCTACATGCATCAACTTGAGTTCAGCTCACACAGCCACACAAAACGTGAGTACAGGAGACTCGCTGCAGAGAGAGGAGATGGGAAAATGGGAGTGCAGGAGAGGTAACTTGTCTGCCACAATGCAAACTGCTTCTGTTGGAACAAGAGACTTCTACCCGTGCTGTTAAAATCTCATTGAGTCCTCCCTCAGGTGTAAGCAAGTTTCTCCTTGCTGTCTTGGTCTCCTGGCATCACCTGTGCCACTGGATACTTCCTCCTACCTGTGTGACACATCATGGTGTTTTCCTTTTATTTCCTCTTTCTGGGGGCTGTGGGACCAGTTTTAAGAAACCATATTAGATTTTTGTTTTGTTTCTAAGTGATCTCAAGTATTTATCAGGTATGCCTAGAACTACTAAGGACCAAACATCCCAGTCAGTATGTGCTCCGGCCCACCCAGGCAGGTCATGTGGCGATGAGAAGAGCTGCTCTTTTTGACACGGAGGAGAAAAGGGGCAAGGAGGGAGATCCTCTGGAGGAAAGGGAGCGATCACACTGCCTAGGTTTCCTTTTGAGCTTTGTGGGTACAGACATTGAATTCTCTCAGTTCACCCAAAGCCAACAATTTATATTAAACAAGGACAGAATGAAAAGATGCTAACTTATAGCAGAAGCTATGCTACATTCAAGAGCCAGGGCCTTTTATCTGTACAGAATATTCCTTAATAGACAATAATCTAGTCCTGGAATATTGTTTGGTCAATAAGGGAATGGAATAAAATATATCAAAGAGTCAGTCAGTGTTGAGGTCAAAAGTTTATCCTTAGAGCGAGGTAGACCTGACATGGCACCTGAGCTTCATAATTTGCTGAGCAGCTTTGGATAAGAACTTGTTGTCTTTGTGCCTTGGTTTCCTCATCTCCAAAGTGGAGATCATCTACATTTTAGGGTGGCTGAGATAATTAAACAAGATCTTAACACAGCATGCAGTTTCTGATCAACCCTTAGCAATACTTTTATTGCAACATTTACAAATCACCTATTACCTCAAATTTGTATAACTTACACTTGACAAAGCACCTAACCCCTGCTGTGTTATTTGATGCTTACCATAATCTTATGAGGCAGGTAGGGCTGGGTTCTGCCCATCTGGGGGAAGCCGAGCACACGGAGTTGGCTGATTTGCCTAAATTCCCACAAACTTCTAGGTCAGTGGTAGTGCACCTGTGGCACATATGCTACAGCGGGCTGTTTGTTATCATTAAAAGCTCTAATAAAAGGTTCACCATCATGGTTTCAGATCTTTTCCTTTAAGCTAAGATCTCTACTCTCACCACCTTCCATTTGTCAGATAGTGAAGCATGTTTGTTTTCAACTGGCTCAGTTTTAGAGAATAACATTTTCTGATCTTGTCTCCAAAGTCAGAAGGAGCATGTAGGTGTCTCTTGGAATAGAGCATGGCAGGGTACCAAGGGGATTAGTGCCATTTCTGAAGGAATATCTCAGAGCCGGCAGACAGCTAGGGACAGACTAGCAATGCTGAACAGGCCTGGAGCCCTTAACTGTGGCAGGTACAGTGGGCTGCAGCCTAGATAGGACCTTCAGAGGATGGAAGTGAGTCAGCCAAAAAGGAGGAGGAGGAGGAGAGAGGAGGAGGAAGAAGAGGAAGAGGAGGAGGAGAGGGAAGAAGAGGAAGAAGAGGAAGAGGAGAGGATGGAGATATCCAGCATCAGACTTCAAATATGAGCCCAGGTCAGGAAGAGGTGCCTGGAGAATGAAGAACGTGGTACCTGTCCATCACTGAACCTGCAGAACTCTGCCCCTGTGAGTGCTGGGGCCGGTGCTCCCTGTCACCAGGGACTCTGCCTCCTGAACCTAGAACAGTGGGGGTACCTGTGAATATTAGTTGAAAGGATAATTGAGCCAACCCAGCTGCCTTGACAGCTGTCCTTTCCCTGAAGGACGGGAGGCCACTAAGAAAGAGGCTGGGACCAATTCTCAATTCCCAGGCAATCCCTCTGTGTCTACCACAAACCTTCTGCAAAGGAGCATCTGTAAGTGACCATGAGCTTCAACATAACTGACAACTTGTACCATGTATACAACACTTTCACTGTTCTATCTCATTTAATCTTCAAAACAATTTTGTGATACATTCTCATCCCCATTTCACAGGTGAGAGAATTCAGATTCAGACAGAGTGAGACACTTCTCCAAATTTACACATCTTGTAAGAATCACATTCAAACCTCAGGTCTCCTAACTTCTAGTTAGTTAGTCCTTCTGCACTTTTCAGTAGCCTCTAAGAATTCAGAGAGAACCAAGTTATACAAATTTGCAGTTTTTTATGTGCACAGATCATAAGTGATTATATTCTTGTTTCTAACTTGAAGTAATTTCAAACAACCCCCATCTGCCTCTACCTGCCTGGCATTATCTCTGGTGACAGTTGGCAGTGAAGTATGTGTACCTAAAGTGTCCTTTGTCTCTATGTGTGATACACAAATTTTCTAACATAAATGTAAACTTATTACACAGGCTGACCTCCATTTATGTCAACGAAATAACTATTTTGTTCTCTTTACTTTTTAAGTGATTTCAAGTGGTTCTATAGAGAATTTACATGGATAAATAGATTTTTTTAAAGATTATTAATTTACCTGGCCTGGTATTTTGTTGTTGCTCTAAGAGAAGAAAAAAGAGAAAACCAAATCAATGCTGTTAGAAAAAAATAGCACATAGGATCCAGAACTCACATGTATGTTTCCAAATTTTTTATTCAACCTTCTCAAATAGGTGACATTCAGCAGAAAAGGGAACATGTCAACCTCCGACACCCCTGTTTGGGGCCTAGCAAGAAGGCCAGGCAGCCTGACCAAGGCTCCAACACCTACCCTCTGGAGCAGGATGCTCACCCAGAGGGCCAGCCTCCCCCAGAGCCAGAGCAACCCAGCATCCTACTCAACATGGGTGTGTGGCTGGTCCTCCAGCACGTGCAAGCGCTGCTGGTCAAGCGATTCCACCATGCAGTTCGCAGCCACAAGGACTTCTTGGCTCAGGTATTGTTGGTGTTTTTTTGTTTTTTGTTTTTTGGTCTTTGGTTTTTTTTTTTGAGACAGGGTCTTGCTATGCAGTTCAGGTTGGCCTTGAGCTTACGTTGTAGTCCAGGCTGGTCTTGAACTCACAGCGATCCTTCTGCCTCAGCCTCCTGAGCACTGGGATTACAGGTGTGTGCTACCACGCTGGGCTTGTCTGAGGTTTTGGCTGTGCTTGGCAGCACTTTCTGGGGCCTGCTGGTCTGCTCCTGGTTGTCCCCTGTGTCCTGAGCATTTCTACCATGTGGGTTCAAACACAGCCCTGAGTATCCTCTTTAGATTCTGCTGACTTTGCTTCCTCCTTGCTAAAACTTTATTTTGATTCTGGGTAACAAATGTTCTTTGTAAGTAGTGGACCTTACCTAGCAGAGAAAATAGAGTAATACTGATTGCGTTAATATTGTTTCTATTTTTTAGAGTGGAGGGTGAAGCCCTATTTTCCTTAGATTTTGCAGTGACCTTACATGTTAAGGTCCTTATTGTTTTTTTCTATGTATTTCATTCAGAAAAAAAATCTCTGATCCAAAGAGCGGTGAGCAATGTCGCTCGCATTTTGAGTTGCCCTTTGGCAGACTATTGCCTACATTCATATTCTTCAATGGCTGCCCGAGCATTCTGCTGTCTTTTATGTATGTTGTTTTTTTTTTCTTTAGTACTGAGGATCAAATCCAGGGTCTTGCTAGGCAAGTTCTCTACCACTGAGCTACACCTCCAGGCCTCTTCCACATACCGTATCTTATCTCTGAAGTCCTACCTGTAATACCCCCAGAAGCGTGTCCTTCTCCACCAGGGTCTGCTTTTGAGGGGGCAGGATAAACATTTAAAAGAGCAAGCGTGCGTGCATGTGCGTGAGTTTGGCACCTCTCCCGCCTCAAGTGTATTTCCATGTTCATTCTCCCAGATTGTGCTCCCAGCCACTTTTGTGCTTTTGGCTCTGATGCTTTCCATCATTGTGCCTCCCTTTGGTGAATTTCCTGCCCTGACGCTTCACCCCTGGATATACGGACAGCAGTATACCTTCTTCAGGTACACAGTCCACACGCGGCTTGGAGGACCCCTGACCTTCCTCCCTGGGATCTTCATCCCATGTGAGGGGGCCATCTGCTTCCCTCAGAAGCGGTGTTAATGTACTTGCCACTGCCTGGAAAGATGGCCCCAAGTGGAAAGGGAAAAAGAAGAGGATGTGAAGTTTGGGAGAGCAGACTGAGCTCCATCTTTCTGAGGTGCAGACAATCTGCCATCAGGTGCTAGGCATAGTCAGGCAGCCTAACCTCCCAGGGGACCTAAAGCTGCTCCCAGGCAGCGTTCAGGGCCTCATACACATGCCTGGCACATAGCTGCCATTCACTGGACTCTAAATTGCATGCTGGCTGCTTTTGTCTGTGCTGCGCCAGTCACGGGACCACTGGGTAAACCTCTCTCTCTGTCTAGCATGGACGAGCCTGGCAGTGAGCGCCTCTCTGTGCTAGCAGACGTCCTCCTGAACAAGCCAGGCTTCGGCAACCGCTGCCTGAAGACAGTGTGGCTTCTGTAAGTCCTTGGGATCCCCTGCCCTAACACCAATTGCTCTGATAAGGGCCTGGGTTGTTAGAGACCTCTGCAATCTTGCTCTCTAGTACAGAGCCCTTCCATATCCCTGGCCAGCCTCTAACCAACCTTTTTTCAACACTGCAAAGGCCTTTACTACCTCCCAGGAATCCCTGCAGTCCTGGACACTTCTGTCTTTCTCAGTGTAGTGGTTCTGTACTGAGTGGACATGTGGTTCCCATAATTTATTTGAAAGGCCTCTGAACAGGGACAGAGGGACTGTGGAGGATACACTGCTGTGTAACTGGACCTCAAAGGCAATAAGTACTCTATGCTAGCTCTCCATTATCGGTATAAATATAAAGAAGGGAACTGTGGAGGAGAGTTGAAATCTATCGGGAATTCTACAAACTCAGTGTAATTTTAACTTCTCTTCTTGTCCACTCTGCCAGTGAGAAGCAACCTAGCCTAATTTATAATTCCTGTTTTAGTGTTCTCTCAGCTAGAGCTACTACAAAGTCTGCAAACTATTTAGCTACTTCCTAGCCCCACACCTGGTCCATCAACCTAGTACTGATGGCTCCTGAGCATAACTGAACCTCTGGCAGGCTGCGGAGGAAGTGCTCTGAGGAGCGAGAGGCTGAGGAAGAGTGTTAGATGCTATTTCTTCTTCCAAGGAATTTTTTTTAAACCAACTTAGGAACTGATTGTGGGTTATTTTCCTGTTTTCCATGAGGGAATACCCCTGCAGCAATTCAACCCCTTGGAAGACTCCTTCTGTGTCTCCGAACGTCACACACCTGTTCCAGAAGCAGAAATGGCCACCATCCAACCCCTCACCCTCCTGCAAGTGCAGCACCAGGGAGAAGCTCACCATGCTGCCTGAGTGCCCCGAGGGCGCCGGGGGGCTCCCGCCCCCACAGGTACTCTGCCCCTCCAGAAACCAGGACCCATTCTGTAGGCAGTAGCAGGCACAGTGTTAGTTGGCTACAAGCTCACAAAGGGTGCCTGTCCCTCCCGAACCTGTAACCAACATTTCCAACTGCCTAAGGGGTGGGAGAGGGCCAAACTAGGCTCCTTGGTCTTTCAGAGGTGCTTCCCGGAGGCCCCTGTCACTGCCACCTACAGGAAGTCACTGACCAAAACGTCCTTTTCCACCAAACACTTCCTATTCAATTCAAGAGAATGTTTTCAAAGTTGAAAAACTTATACAGGGCACCTATGCTCATTACAGAAAAATTAACAAACACAGATAAGTCAGGGGAAAAAATCATCACTTAGAGGTAACCATCAATAACATTTGATTTTTATCCATCCAAACAGGATTATATTCAAAATACTGTCTTGAAACCCACTCATTTCACTTTGACATATGATGAACATACAGCCATGTCAATGAATGTATATCTATGCCATTTTAATAGCTGAATATTGTATGTGTTTGGATTTACTCTAAATTATTTAACTAATCCCTTATCATTGGACATTTGGGTTTTCAATATTTCTGCACTATTAACCATACTGTAATATACATTCAAGTGTTAGTGGATTTACACACTTAATAACGGTCTTATAAGAAGTGTCCACATACTGTGAATTTAACACGTGAGCCCACGCATTCGCCCTCGCACAGCCAGCAGCACATCTGTCACTGGGTTGTCACTGACTGCTCTGAGCAGCCCCGTCTCTTACAGTTCTGCACTCCGGACACGGTGACACTCTCCTGGGCATTTCAGAGGAAGTGAAATGCCCCAAGAAGCTTCAGTTTGTCCCTGTTTAGTAATGCCCTCCTGGCCGGCTCGTGCAGAATAGCCCTGCAGGGCTCCTTTCCTGAGGTGTCAGTGCACGAGCACTTCCCCGGCAGGCAGGGTGGCAGAGCGGGAGTGGCACAGCGGGAGTGGCACAGCGGAAGCAGGGAGAGAGGCTCGAGCTGGTTACTTGCCTTCTTCATTTCCTCATCTAGAAGCTGAAGTGCTCTAATTTCATAGCATTATTATGAAGAATTGATGAAATAACATGGGTAAAGAGTTCTTTAGAATTAGAGTCAACTGAAATGATGACCACTTCGAGCCAATAGTGGAGGAAACAAGGCACAACTTGTTCTTCTCCTATCTGGGTGGCCCATGATGTTCCGCTGCTTCCCCATGTGCCAACTCCCAGGCCAACGTGCAGAATCTACTTTCCAGGCCGCAGGGTGGGAAAAGGAATAAAGATAAAGGAAAAAATGGGCAAATGTGTGCAGTGACGGTTTCCAGAAGGTACCAAATAGCACTTCCACTGTGATGTCACCGGCCAGAACCTCACACCAGGGAGACTTGGAGCTGGAGGCTTTAGTCTGGGTGGTCTGGAGCCAATGAGGAAAGCTCTTCCAATGGAAATACAAAGAGCAGGCTTGGGGGAATGACTAAATTTTACCAAAGCATCTATCACCATGGCTGGTTTATGAAGGATTAATCTTTCTTTCCAAGCATACATCTTTATTTCTGGAGCAACTCCAATACTGTCTGAATTACAACTCCAATACTGTGATATCACAGGGATCCCAAAAGGACTCCAGGAGCTCATCTCAGCTCTCTGTCCCCAGAGAGAGCGCTTTGCTTCTGTTTAGCTTGCAGTCAAGATGCTGAAGGTCCCCATGGCTGCGGCAGCAGGACAGCATGGCTGTGACACTGCATATTAAGCTGTTGGCTGGGACAGGGAGAGAAGACCATGCAAATCTACACGGTGACTCAGTTCCTAAATGAATCATAATCTTGAAGCTGCCTGTCTAAGTTAAAACTTATCTTTAGTAATGCTGAACGCTGACCCCTAGGGAAAAATTTAACAAGTTCTTAGAGCCAAAAGCCTAGAAAAGGCAAACCAGTTCCTACCATTTTCTTTTAATCCTACATTTCCTCCTTGGAGTAAAATTGAATGTCACAGGGGCCAGGGAGATAGCTCAGCAGCACAGTGCCTTGCTTGGCAAGTGCAAGGTCCTGAGTTCAATTCTCAGTACAAAAACAAAACCTTATAATTGAATGTCACACATCTGCCTAAGCACTGGGCCTTCTCTGTCTCTCTCTCAAGTACACACTTCCATTCTGCCTGGCATAAGAGCAGAGGGAATGGGCCTGGTTCAGAAGGAGTAAATACTTTTAGTCTGGAAAATGGAGGTGGTGGAAAATAGGATGGTTGCTCGAGTCCCTGTCTTCTCTAAAATTTTTTCAAGAGTCGTGGGTCCTGAGTTGGAGGACCTCTGTCCCTGGCTTCTAGCAGACTTAGAGATAAGTAAGAGGATTTTGTTTGACACCATTTTTAGAAAATGGCTTATTATAAAGCGTCCCGACATCAGCAAGTTTTCCAGCCTGGACTGCACTGGGGAGGGTGGCATTTCCCTGGATGCCACTGTCAACCTGAGAATCAGGTAATGAAGTGTCAAGGACATGGAGTCAAACATATCCAAGTTCCAAATCTAGACCAACAACCCACAAGTCATGTAAGCAGGGCAAGTCAGCCAACCTTCCTGGACTTGTGCTTCTCTGTAAAGTAAGAATTCTTCTTTCATGTACCCACTCCTGAAGATAATTGTAAATGCATGTACTGCACATATGTACTAATTCTTTTTAAAGTATCAGCGTTAAGTGAGACTATATTTAACACAGAGCCTGGCTCACAGCATGCTTTCAGTAAGTGATGGTTCTAGCCCAGAGAGAAACACAATGAAGTAAACTGAAGGGGGACAGCAGACAGTTGAGGAGGAAGGTGAGATGGAAAGTGTACAAAAATGAAAGAATGGTGCATGATGGCAGCGACTCAGTGCCCCCCAAACCCCCCACACCTATCCCCAGGTGGCACCGTAGACAAAGTGAGTGCTTTTGCCCAAGGTCCATGACTGGGGTATGAAATTAGCTAATCCAAGAAACTCAGGAAACACTATGTGCTCCTAAATACAAAGCTATATTGCCACCTGGAGGCCAAACTCAGGAATCTTTTGAATTCTCCAAAAAATTTCTGGATTAATTAGCTTCTGGTCCTAGATGTATTTTGAAAGTGGTTTGTAAATTGTAAAGTACTATTCAAATTCTTTTATTCATGTCACAAATACTTTGTGTGACAGCTCTGTGCCAGGGACACAACAGCCAACAGGTCAGAGACTATGTTTTTGCTCTCGCAGAAATGATACCTTATGGGGGGGGATAGAAACAGTAAGTGGGCCCATCAGAAGGAAAATCGCACATGAAAATGAACACTATGAAGATAACACAGCAGTATGTGACTATAGAGAGGAGCTGGAAGTAGAAATTCTGCTCAGATGAGTCAGATTTTGGCTGAGAGGTAGCCACATATAGCTCTTAAGCAGGGTGAACTACAAAACACAAAGCCAGGTCAAACCTGAGAGGCACCCACTGAGAAACCGGAGAGAGTGGGAACGGTGAAGGGGGCGTGGCAGGTGATGTCACACAGGAGGCCAGGGCCAAACTACCAGGGCTCACAGTGCCTGCATGGTGAGGTTGGGTTTGCTCCTAGGGTTTATCGGGAGAATGGTAAGCAAAGTGGCTGAGGTGTATGATTTACGCTTTCAAAGCTCCATCTGGCACTGGGTGGAGAACGGGCCATGGAGGAGCAAGGGTGGATTAGTGGAGACAATGCGGAAGTTTTCTAGAGCCCTAGATGGGGTCTGCGTGGCTGGACACGGATCAGTGCTCATGGACTGGAGAAGGCTGGAGCCGGATAAGCACACAAGGGCTGGAGGTTTATTTTGGAGTTAAGGTGGCCTGTGCTATCAATGGGCTGGAGATGTATGAGTCCCACACCACTGGTGTGGGAAGTAGGCAGAGGCCAGTACTTTACTTTGTATTTTCCCAGGAACTGAGTCCATAAATAATTTTTGGAGAACAGCAGTTTCACAAACTGCAAAGTCTCAAGTGTCAAAGTCATTAATATGAGTGTCTCATTGCTTCAGAGAACACAGGGCAGCACTGAAATCCTACAAGACCTTACCAACAGGAACATTTCTGACTACTTGGTAAAAACATATCCTGCTCTGATAAGAGGCAGGTAAGAAGGGACTCTTTGTTACTTTTTTATTTTAGATGTACGTAATGATAATGTTCATCATAGGGAATTTGTACCTGTACATGATATGTCTTCTTTTTCTCCCATTCCTCTCCCTTCAACCTCTCTTCTCCGCCTTATTTACAAAAGCTTTGTTTCTAGTTTTTCTTCTATTATTTTTTTTAATCCCAGCTCCTTGTAGACCAAACTGGCTACGCACAGACAGTAATTTACTCTCATAGTATCTGTGATCAATGCAGTAGGATATTTTCTTTTTTCAAATGAAAGAGCAAAGCTTAAGCCACACAGTATTTCAAATATTACTTAAAAAGCGTAGAATTTATTCAATAATTTAGTCTTATATTTTAACTGGTTGAAAGGACAAAGTTTAGACAAAAGCAAGCAAAGAGGAAGAAAGTGGAAGGGGAAAAGAGAGAAGCAAGAAAAGAAGTAGAACTCAAAAAGGAGAAAGGAACAACTAGACCCCAACAGGAAAGGAGGTGTGGCAATGTCTGCGTGTGTGCCCAGCGAAGGGCTAGGTGACCTGACTGCAGTCACAGACTTCCCGAGTTATCGTTGCCCTTGGAAACTCCCATGAACTCTTCAGTAAGCATCCAGCTCGCGCAGCTCCACAGCTGTTTTCCTTATCAGGCCCAATCTCAGGGATGGAAGGCCTTCTGCACCCCCGTCAGGGCCAGCAGCCTGACAAGAGCATGCTACGGAGAGCTCCAAAGGAAGTGCAATCTAGTTGCCCTCCTGAGGTTTTAAATTAAGCAAACCTTCTAATTTTAGTAGTGCCTTCAGATGCTTCCCCTACTGGAGCCCCCAAAAAGGGGTAAACAAACTCAAGTAACTGGAAAGCACTACAGCTGGTGAAAACGGCTGCTGGAAGGACAAGGCCAGTCAGCAGTGAGGGAAGTAGAGAACCCCAGCCAAGCCCCATAATAAAAGCAGAGTGCACACTGTTTATTCAGGAATGCAATAAATTACTCTCAACTTTGTTCTCAACAGCAAATTTGCAGTGTAGAATTTTAGTTTAGTTTAGTTTAGTTTTGTTTTTTTCTTGATGTTTGAGGACAGTAATAGTGCACAGGCTTGAACTTGGGCTAGAACTGGTGCCTGTCCATTTCCCATCATTTAACCTCTGATAGTCTGAAACTTAGTGTCTAAACTTTGGGCTGAGGAGGGAGTCAGAACTTCCTCCAGGTGTCCAGGTGATTGTTAGAGTCTCATTTATACAGGATAAAGGAAGGGGGGCTACAGGCCTCACTCTGTACTGGGGCACTCATCTCTGTGGTTTCTGGGTCCAGATTGGGCACACTGGTCTGACATGGGATCTAAGGACAAGGTCACTTAGTCCAGCACACAGAAGAGTCAATGATAAAAAAAGAGAAGTCCTTTCCTTGCATACTTAGGGGTGGCTTCCAAATTGTTCAGACATCAGGAAATGCAGTGCTCGCTTTGGCAGCACATATACTAAAAATAGGAAATGCAAAAATGCCCTTAAAGAATCAGACATCCCCATGACTCAAAACAAAAATTAACACTACTCATTGTATTTATTGCATGATTTTATTTTGATTTCAGCTTAAAGAGCAAATTCTGGGTCAATGAACAAAGGTAAGAGATTGTTTTTATAAGAAATTAATGTTTCATATTATGAGCCTAGACACTCCTTAGCTGATTCCTCTTAAGTTTTATTGGGTCAGGCCCAGCCCTGGTGTCCAGGAAGCTCAAATGGCACCAGAGGTTTGGAGAACCTTCAGCAGGTATTCTAGGAGTGCATCGCCTCCCAGGCTCCCTCAGGACTTGAGCCTCTGAAAAGGGTGCAAGGCCGATGCCTGGCTTTCCCGGGTGGCTTCTAGGTCATGGAAGTGAAACCCAGTTTTTGGAAATGTCCCCTGGAGGAAACTAGGGGGCCACCACTGAAGTACAAAGCGGGGGCAAAGGAACAAGGCCTTGAGAAAGATCTCCTCCTCTGCATTACTAGCAAATTAATTTTGTTTCATTGAGGAGTTTGTTTTTTACTCTCCATAAAAGAGTTTTAAATCAATGATGTGCACAGATAACTATTTTCAGCGTGACCACTTTAGACCTTAGAGCAGTGCATAAGATGGATCTGAAGGCCGGAATCCCAGTTAAGAAGGT
Source organism: Dinomys branickii (assembly GCA_004027595.1). Classification (NCBI taxonomy): domain Eukaryota; kingdom Metazoa; phylum Chordata; class Mammalia; order Rodentia; family Dinomyidae; genus Dinomys; species Dinomys branickii. The sequence goes on from PVLD010003043.1 coordinate 117,144, forward strand.
AGAAAAGAGTCAAGGCAGGAGACAGTGGGAGCTGCTTAAACCAGGGGTGGAGCTGAGAGGCACCAAGCAGGGAACTTCGTCCCACATAGATCTGGTGCCTCTGGTGGAGTCAGAGGCACCTGCAGTGCACAGGGGTGGCACAGAAGAGGAATCACTGGTTGGGGTGGAAGAGAGTGGGTGGGTGAGAGTCACGAAGGACAGCAGAGAATGACACATGAATGGTGAACTGGAGTTGCTCAGATACTCAAGAAAGGGACGGGCACCCCAGGGGAGCCAGCAGCCTGGCAAGGCAGAGAAACAGGTCTATGTGGACCATTTGGAGCTCAGTGATTGGAACTGGCCAGAACATGCTTGTAAGGAAAGGTAAGAGTGGTGAAGGTTGAGAGAAACAGAGACCAGATGAGAGACAGACAGACAGACAGTTTATAAAGTGGAACAGTGTTGCTTGCTAGCCCAGACAATTCCCCCCAAAGTATACATTTTCCTACTGACACTGAAAGAGCCATCAGTAGGCCTGACATTCATCACACTGACCTAAGAGTTTCTTGTTGCCTCACAGGTATGGAGGAATTTCCATCGGAGGAAAGCTCCTGGTTCTCCCTGTCACTGCAGAAGCACTTGTTGGTTTTTTAAGTGAACTTGGCCAGATAATGAACGTGAGCGGGGTATGTAAGCAGAATGGATATTTGAGTAGGATTTTTGACTGGCTTAATTATAATGAAGTAGAAATTATTATGAATGCTGCAGGGGGCGTCTTATGTGTTTACAATGGTTTTTCTAGGGCCCTATCACCAGAGAGGTCTCTAGAGAAATGTCTGATTTCCTCAAACATCTTGAAACTGAAGACAACATTAAGGTATTTGACCTGCACAAGCTGCTAAAAGCTCACATGAGCTGTTTATTTTATTGTTGTTTTCCCCGGCTTAGTTAGGTTCTGTCCCTCCTCCTGCTGAAAACCAGAGAGGAACGTCTTCGAGCTGCCAAACCCTTCTTTCTTCTCACACTTTTTCCTGCTGCTAATTTTTTCCTTGAACAGCTAGTGGTAGTGCCAGCTCGGTGTCAGGTTGTAGCAAGGCTTGACAAAGCTTGTCTCTGCCTTCCAGGTGTGGTTTAACAACAAAGGCTGGCATGCCCTGGTCAGCTTCCTGAACGTGGCCCACAACGCCATCCTCCGGGCCAGCCTGCATGAGGACAGGCACCCGGAAGAGCATGGAATCACGGTCATCAGCCAGCCCCTGAACCTCACCAAGGAGCAGCTCTCAGAGATTACAGTGTAAGTCACCACGGCCCTGCCTCACAGCTTGCTGGTCGCATCTGCCACTCTTTGAGTACCCAAGATTTTCATTTCCATAACGTGCTAGGCTAGAAGGCAAAGCTGTTTAATTAGCCTCATAAAAACGTAAGACTTTCCCATGCTTTGTGGACCAAACTGCTTGACTGTTCTTCCTCCCCGACATTTACTTGGAAAGTGAGCTTGTGTTTCACTCGATTTCCTTTGGACTCTTAATAACAAGATGCCGGTGAAGTTTACACAGATATTCTCCTTGCCTGTAGGAAAAATGATTACCAGGGGTCAGGGAAACTTCAGTGAACTACCTCCCCAGGTATATTTATCTTAGATTCTGGTCACTTCCCTCAGATGGTCATGCCTTGGAGCTGTCCACAGATCTTTGCCTTCCTCACGCGCGGGTTCCTATAGCACAGCATCAGGCAGTAGAAATATCAATCTTGCGCATTTGCACCTTGTTCTCTATGAAGCCCATATGGAGGAGGGGTTGTAGGAGTGTCTTTGTCAGTGCAAACTTCTGTAAAGTTTTACTCTCCCATATACTCTGATATGGCAAGTGAGTTCATGGAGAAAGGCGCTCACAAGAAAACTGAAAAGCAGGAAAGAACACAGTTTTATTGAGCTGGCTGATGGACAGTCTCTAAACAGGGGCCAGAGATGTCTGCCCTGATCTGGGTCTCACCTTCAGTTTAAGTGCATTAAACTTAACAACCATTACCTCATTTGGGGGAATCTTACAAAAATGTCATTCTCCCAGAAGCTATCAGACAGCCAGATTCCAGGTGACCATGGCAGCTTAACTTTTAACCTACTTCCCAACTTGCCCTATTTGTTCTGTTCCAATTTTATGACTGTGCCCACCTTTAAATGGGTTGATAAGTAACCTGGGCGAAGGGGGTCAATTACAGCTTAAGTGAACTTTAAGTGACTTCTCTTAATAAGGAATTTAAAAACCCATAAAAACGGAGTCTCTCTTGCCCTATCAGTAGTAAACATGTGCAGTGGTGTCTGCATCTTGGTCCCATGGTGCCTGCCTCTGGACACCCTCTGAGACCCTCAGGTTTCTGTACATCATGCCAAACTTTCTGAATCGGAAATTCAAAAGAGAAGTCCTCTGTAATCATAAAATAGTATATGCTCATTAAATTAAAATTTATATGATAGAGTTTTGAGAACTCATTATCTCTAACTCTACATCATTTAACTACTCTGCAAGCACTTTATGTGGCTCCTTCCAGGGAAGGTGCTCTGCTCACTGCACATGGAGATGGTGCCATTCGGAGTTTTTATTAGGGCATTTTGTAAACATGGTTCCACTTGTACTTAAAGTTCAGGCTGAATTTCAGCCTTTACCTGCTCCCTCAGCCAGCGTGAACAGAGCCCAGTGCTGGGCACCCCAGTTTACCAGTGGAGTGAGTCAGTCCCATCACCTACTGGCTGACCAACTTCTTCTGGAACATCATTCTCTTTTCAGCTTGGGTTTTTTGTTTTTTGTGTTTCTTTTGAGACAGGGTCTTGCTATGCAGTTCAGGCTGGCCTTGAGTTCACTTTGTAGCATAGGCTGGTCTTGAACTCATAATGATCCTCCCTGCCTCAGCCTCCTGAGTGCTGGGATTAGAGGCATGCATCACCACACCCGGCTCAGTTTGGTTTATATTTTGAACCTTTCTCCAAGATATGATTAAATAAAATAATTTATTTCTTTCAACAAAAGGTATACATTTCACAGATATATGGTATCTAAATAAAAAACATAAGAGAATCTATAGACAACTTATTAGAGCTAAGAAAAGCACTGTAGTACATGATATCAATATGAACAACCCTTTCTATACACTGTAATAAATTATTAGAACACAAAATAAAATGAAAACTTGTCTAGAAGTATTCACATGACACAGACAGGTAATTCATTCATGTCCACTTGACCTTGACCCAGATTGATTAAGTTGGTTCTGAAGGACAATGGGCTTCAAGCTAGGGACAGGGAGTCGAGCCTCGGAGCTGGGTACGGACCGCCAGAGCCTGACTTGCGCTTTCTTCTGTCTCTGCTCCTGCTACACCTCTCCCCCAATCTCTGGTCCTGCTGCAGGCTGACCACCTCAGTGGATGCTGCAGTTGCCATCTGTGTGATTTTTGCCATGTCCTTTGTCCCAGCGAGCTTTGTTCTTTACTTGATCCAAGAGAGGGTGACTAAAGCTAAACACCTCCAGTTTATCAGTGGAGTGAGTTCCACCACCTACTGGCTGACCAACTTCTTCTGGGACATTGTGAGTGTCAAATCTCTGGGGCCCAAGGAGATGCTTGTGTGCGCTGACAGAGGAGACGCGGCAGTCAGGGCATCTTACACTGCTGGAAGTGTGAAAGCCATGAGCTTTCTAGTAATGGAGTGGGATGTGTCTGTCAGCTTTTCACTGCATGACAAAATACTTGAGAAAATCAACTTAAAGGAGGAAAGATATTTTGATTTACTTGGGTTCGTGTCACTGGTTTCAGTCCATGGTTGGCTGTCTCCGTTCTTTCTGGACCTGTGGTGAAGCAGTACATCACGGCACAGGGCACGACAGAGCAAAGCTGGTCTCTTACCACAGCTGAAAGCAGAGAGGTGGAGGGAGAGCCAATGAAGGCACCATGGACAAAATATAGCCCCAAAGGTCCCAGGGGACCAATTGCTCCACCAAGCCCTACTTCATGTTTCCACTACCTCCCAATAATGCCATCAAGCTATGACTCCATGAATGAACCAAGCCACTCCATGAAGTTAGAACCCTCAGGATCCAGTCACTTCCCCAAAGCCCAGCAGCTGGCAGTCAAACCTCCAATACAGTGAGCCTTTGGGAGGACATTTTGGACCCCTGTCATATCATGGGAGACTGGGAACTGTTTAACATATATTTTCTAATAAAGAACTATTTAGACAAATGGAATCAATCCCATACTCTAAGAGGTAGAGAAGCCTGGTTTCACTCCACATTTTATGTAACAAGAAGTGTAGATCCTAGAGACTCAGTGACTTTACTGCCCTCTTCTCTCTTCAAGACAAATTACGCTGTGAGTGCAGGACTGGTGGTTGGCATCTTCATTGGGTTTCAGAAGAAAGCCTACACTTCTACACAAAATCTTCCTGCCCTTGTTGCACTGCTCATGCTGTATGGGTAAGTTGTTTGGGCCACTGGCTAAAGCCCCCAAAGGAAAGCCGAGTGTTATCTTCTGATGGCAAATCTGCCCCAAGTGGGGGCTCTGGCTGCTAACTAGGAATCTGTCTGACATCTGTTTCTGACTCTACCAGTGAAGGTGTTTCTGATCCCTGGTCCATTCAGGAACAAGGAGAGGAGCTCTACCTGGCTCTACCTGGCCTGATTTTCCTTCTGCTCCAACTGTGGCCTTGACTAACGACTAAGAATTGCTCACTCTCCAGTTTTTCCTCCCCTCTGATTCTGGTTTCTCTGAGGCCAATCTAACTCTCAATATGTCCATCTGTACTGCCAGGAGTTACTTGCACAAGGTAGAAAACTCCAGTTGGAAAGCTTCTCCTGAGTCAGGCTAGAGAATGGCTGAGACTGAGTCCAGTAGAATCACACAGCAACTTTATATCCCAGGCCTACTGCTGACTGCAGGGGTAACTATAGACAAGTAATGCATTCATCTTGGCCTCAGTTTCCTCATCTATAAAATGGAAATAATGAAACGTGGCCCTTTCTATGGGAGCTGGTAGAATCTTACCAGAATGATTTTTGGACTCAAATCATCTTTCTGGAAAATGAAGAATTCAGAACCAATAAAAACTATTCAGTGAAGTGTGAAAATGAGCTTCCTGGGACTTTTAGCTCTGTCTTGCTAATCCAGCCTAGAGTGGGAAGCGCTGAAGGGTAGAGAATCCCCTGTGCATTGTACAAAGCTTCACAATCACACAGCACACACACAGCTACTGTCTCACTTGCTGCTCACAAAACCTGGGAGGTAGTCAGGGTAGGCATTATTTTCTGTTTAAAGATGAGGCATAGAAATCAGGGGATGGCATGTCTCTTTCCCCTCTGGGACTCTGACCAGTTCAAACATGTTACATTATACATGAGGAAAATGCATTGTATCTAGAGGTTAGACTGATGGAATGGAAACTGGAACACTGTCCCACAGAACTGTGTCAACTCACACAGATGGGCGGTCACTCCCATGATGTACCCAGCATCCTTCCTGTTTGATGTCCCCAGCACAGCATATGTGGCTTTGTCCTGTGCTAATCTGTTCATCGGCATCAACAGCAGTGCCATCACCTTCATCCTGGAACTATTTGAGAATAACCAGGTAAGCAGGACTTTCTTCTCTCTTGGTTTCGGGTTTGGTTGGTGGCATGCTGACAGCAGGTACTGGCCAAGCAGAGCTGTGGAAAGCACTGTACTACATACGAGGGTAGTCAGTGTGCAGATGAGTATCACCACCCCCTCAGTCCCTTCTCCCTCTGCCTCTCTCTTCCTCCTTCCCTTTTTCCTTTCTTGCTGATCTGTGTGCTCTCAGTACAATGATTTTCTAAACCTAATCTGCAAGCTATTAATTACTTCCCAACATACTAACTTTTTAGATTTTCTCACTCTTTCAAGAAAGTTTCCTTGGGAACCAGGGGCATCAGATTTTTCTCCCTTTCCCTGTCCTTCTCCTTTTCCCTCCCCTCTCCCTCTCCCTTCCCTTCTCTCTTTCCCTCTTCCCTCTTCTCTCTCCCCTCTCTGCTCTTCCTCTCCATCACTCTCTCTCTCCCATAACACATTCAAATGATTTCAAAAGGGAAAAGGAACAAAAGATACACAAGAAAAATCTTCCTAACCCATTTCTGATTCTCTTAGTTTCCTTCTCCACAGACAACCTTAAGAATTTCTAGTGTTTTCTGAAGGCCTGTAACCAAATACATAAATATTATTTCTCCTACATTCTTACACAAATTCTCATATACTACCACATTTGTACCCAAGTTAATCTTGAGGACAGGTTTAGAAAGTGATGGTGCTGAACGACTCAGTTTTAGAAGCTATAATGTCCAACTGTCTTTTGTGCACACTTTCTGACACTTTTTTGTCCATATAGGGATGCCATACTGAATCCTTAAAACAACAAAAAAGGCAATGGCTGTAGAGCTATCTTTACTCCATACCCTCATGCCCAGCAGCTGTGTCTAAGTCCTGCCTTGGCTGTCCTTGGAACATTTGGGCTCACTCCTGTGCCTGTGTCCCTAAGTACCTCACTAGCCTTTCCTCTCCTCACTGGCTCTTTAAAATTCAGGGGAGGACAAATCTACACAGAAGCCCACAGACAACCACCAAATCCCCTGGCCTCCTGAGAGCCACTCATCCCCAGACTTAGTCATGTTTTCTTTGGCTGCTAAATAGGAAATGAAACCTACCTGCCCCATGAGTTGTAGAAATGTAATATGTCAGGCACGGTGGTGCAGGCCTGTAATCTCCGTGTTTTGGAAGCCTGCAGCAGGAGGACTGCAAATTAAAACCAAGCCTGACCCTGTCTCGAAATTTAAAAAAAAAAAAAAAAAGCTGGGAGTGTAGCTCAGTGCAAAGGCCCTGGGTTCAACCCCTAGTAAAACACATACACACACACACATACATACTATATATATATATATATATATATATATATATATATAATATATATTATATGTATGTTATATTATCACAATCAGAGTCAGACCCCAGAAGGGAGAGGAGATGGACAAGACGCAGGTCCAGCAGCTGGACAGAGCATCCTGGTGGATGAAGATACCACTCACCAGAGCGGATTCTGTCACAGGCTCACAGCGCACTCATTCTCAAGAGAGCATGTTACTTCTGAATAAATAAGTAGCAAATGTGAAGCAACTCAGGGTGTTTTCCCTTCTTTGGCCTCACCGAGCCACATGCTGAACTCTGAGCCATTTACCGAGCACCCTTCTCCTGCAAAGGCTGGTTACTTGAGTACCTTATCAGACACACAGAAATTCCCATGGGAGTGTCCTGGGTTTCAGCAGTTGCTGTCCCTGCTTGGCCAGGAGGTATTACTAGATGAACATCATGCATTGGGTGCGCCGGTATAAATAAGTGTGCCCCACTGGTCCTGCCCCTAGGAGCTCTTGTTCCAGTCACAAAATGACCTGCACACCAAGTTAGCAATGCACGTGAGCCATGTGACACTGCATGAGTCAGTGTGCTACACACCACCAGAGGGGCAAGGCAGGCAAAGTGCTACGGATCAGAGTGGGCTGGAAAGCTGGGCTACAAGGCTTGGGACAGTCTTCATGCAGGAAATTTAACTTGACCTGTCCTGGAATAAGTAAAATTGTATTAGCCCGTTTATAAATAATGAACTACCTGCTATAACCATTGTGCAAATGGTTTATTTTAAGAAAATGATTAGGACTCAGTCCCTGCCCTCCAGGGTGTCAATGACTCGTGGAGAAAGTAGACATGTTAAAACCATAATTCGGTAACTACAAGAGCGTGGTAAGCACTATTAGAAGTGGATGTTTCTCCATGGGACTCTGCGAAGGCTCAAGAGAGAAGGCGCTATGTGAGCAAGCTCTCTAAAGACGGGCAGGAACCTGCCAGAGAGCAGAAGAGAAAAAGTGTCCTTTGCTGCTGAGAGCAGTGGATACCGGAAACTGCAAATGAAAAGGCCTAGAGGCAAAGGACAACGGCATGTTCTGGGAAAAGCGAATAAGTAGAGAAGGAGGAGGGAACCTGAGGAAAACGCTCAGGCTGGAGGGCAAGGCGATCGCAGGGGACAGCTGGGCCGGACAGAGTGGACACCTGCGCCGAGCCAAGCCCCCCCAGCTGCCCCCTCTTGGTTCAGCATCTGTCTTTCGGCAGGAGGCTGTGCCCAGTACTCCCTAGACCATGCAGCTGCTGTGCTCAGAGCTGAGAGGGAGACCCAGGAGATGGCTCCGGGTGGTTTGTGCAAGAGTAAGATACAGCTGATAAAAAGCCTCCGTCCAGGGACAACTCACAGCTGTACCAGTGTAGATAATTGGGCCACGTGCCCAGGAGCTGCTTCAGGTCCTGCCGCCAACTTCCTGGGAGGGTCCAGGTGATCACAAGTGCATCTGCAGGCGAGCTGCCAAGCAGACCGCAGGGGCAGCTGCTTCTCCACAGATACCCCTTATCTACGCAGCTACCCAGGGGTGAGGAAAGCAACACACAAGTTCTGTAGCTAGCCCCATGCTACAGTGCTGGATGCAGTAAATATGTAGAACATACTGCTTAGCTCTAGGAGGTGTCACTTACTGCCCACCAGAAACATTCAGGGAGCCCCAGCACTGACTAGTAATGAATTCATTGCGGCCTTGGCCCTGTCTTGAGGCACCACCTGCAAGCACGTGAGGACTCTCCTGTCAAACCATGTTCTGCTTAACAGCTGCCTGTGGCCAGCCTCGCTCCAAGGATGTTTATCTTGCCCCCCTCTCCCATCCTTCCCTGTGGGGGCATCTGGACCCGCCTGCTCAGGACAGAGCCGGCAGCCCCAGCTCCCACTTCCAACGGTCGTGCTTCTCTGTTTCAGACGCTGCTCAGGTTCAACGCCCTGCTGAGGAAGTTGCTCATCATCTTCCCTCACTTCTGCCTGGGCCGGGGCCTCATTGACCTGGCACTGAGCCAAGCTGTGACAGATGTCTATGCCCACTTTGGTAGGTGGCATTTGGAGCCAATGATAATGGAACCTGAATGCATGGAGGCTGGGAGGCTTGCAACAGAAGTTCCTGCATCAGATCTGCATCCTGGGCTGGGGCTGGCAGCGCATCCAGATGCTGCTCTGCTGGCCTGGCACAGCCCTGCCACCTAGTGCCTCTGTTTCCAGGCTGAGGAACCCCAGAAGGGGCCGAGGGCTGACTTTTACTCTCCCCACTCTAACTGGGGGAGCTGACATGCAGCTCTTATTTGACTTTCACTAACCCTTTTCACAAGGGCTTGTCCGGTAGGCCCTGGTGTCACTGTAGCCTGGTTTTTAGGGGTGAGCTGGGCCATGGATGCAGGCTCAACTCCTGTTAATGTCAGTGGCTTCTCTCCCCAGGTGAAGAGCACTCTTCAAATCCATTCCAGTGGGACATGATCGGGAAGAACCTGGTTGCCATGGCGGTCGAAGGGGTGGTGTACTTCCTTCTCACCCTTCTCATCCAGCACCATTTCTTCTTCACTCGTTGGTACATGCTTGGCACATCCTGAGGGAACCAATGGGCAGCTTGGTGTGTCCAGAACCAGACTTCATATGACATGGTCACCTCTTTCCTCAGAGCCTATGTGATGGTTATTTATACTCTCAAGGCCTGGCCTGTTACGAATAATGCAGGGGAGAGATGGGTTAAAATAAGCATGCTAGAATTTGGGCCACCATTCAAATTTGAAATATTTAAAATGCAACATTACTAGTTTCAATTCCTAATATTTAATCTTCCCATTAAATTACCACATACTTCATTTTAAATTAGATGATAAAATTGCAAATAACAATGGCTAGCAAGGATCCAAAGTACTAGGAAATAGGTTTATGTATTCATGAGAAAAGGAACAGGTCCTCTTTGCTAATTAGAGACATACATGGGTAGATAACTGCCAACCCTAACTTCACCAGGACTTCTCAATGCCCATGCCAGCTGCCTGGGGCCCCAATCCAGCCATGCTCCCCCAAGATCCTTGCTCTCCCGTCTGCCCTGGGTCTCCAGAGGGCAGCCGCTCTGCAAGCCAGACCTTCACTGACCAGGCCCAGGGCCCTGCAGTGCAGTCACGAAGTCCTCCCTACCAAACTTTCTTGACAGTGTTTGTTTCTTAACCTTTCCTCCTCTCAGGCCAACTCATCTAACCACATGTAAATATTCTGAGAACTTGTGTTTTTTTAGGTTTTGATCCACAGAGATTTAACTTGGTATAAATGAATCTACTGCTCTACTTACAGAGTTGTAGGGATTGAATGCTATAATAGGCCAACACCATTTGAATAAAACATGGTCAGAAAGTGGTTCTAGTTGTGGGAGACCTCATAAGCAACCATTGTCCTTAGGACCCTGGGCCCTTGCAGGCCCAGCTGAGCTCTGACCACATCTTTTAGAAGTCTTTGTGTACAGGAGGGAGAAAGAAAGGGATTTAAGTGCCAAATCCGGTTTATTAGCTGCCAACGCTGATACCAACACAATTGAGTGATTCTTGCCTGCCCCAGAGAGTTTTACCAAAAAAGTGACCACAATCTCGGCTTCCAGCTCATAGCCATGCTCATACTGAGAGGTAACAAGCCAAAGAGAGTGGCTTTTGGTAGAGGACAGGCCTTCAGAGAGTAAGACTGGTACACAGGATAGAGGGAGTTCAGGATAACCGTGAAAGGAGAAGGTAAAGGAGGGGAGATAAGTCTGGCGGGGTAGGCAGTGTCAGGTTATGAGATACCACCATCTTAATGGTTTGGGACTCAAAGCTGAGGGCAACTTGGAACCCCTGGGGTGCTTTTATCAAGGGAGTGACGTGATCTTGGGAGCAGGAGACCACACAGAAGGCCATCTTTGTACCCAGACAAGAGACAAAGGTGGCTGGATAAGGATGATAACCTCAGGAGATGGATTGATTAGAGAAATAGTAGATCTGTTAAACAAGGTTTGGTGATGGACTGAACGTGACCAGGGAGAGAAGAAGGAAAGCCTGGGGTAATTGGAGGTTGGGAGCGTTTCAGAGGAGAGGCTATGTCTTTAAGGAGGGAGAGGCTCCCCTTAGAGTGGGGGCAAGGTTGTTGAAGTGGGGAGGTGGGACGGACCAGCGTGGACTGGGGGCCAAGTGCACATGCCCATGGTTTGTAGAACAGTAAGTGCAAGAGATGAGCAGGTAGAAAAAGGTGGGACCTGACTGCAGGACTCTGAGATTCCAGCTCCTAGAGGAATTAGCATTATAGTCAACAGCAAAGGGAGAACTATGGAAAATCTGGGGCATGAGGGGACCAACTATTTTGAAAAGGTTAGGTTGGCAGAAAACACTAGAAGAAGTAAGAGGCCTGGTAGGTAGTAACTAATCTTTGCTGAAAACTTGCCAGAGGGGAGGGGTTTCAATCAAAACAGCCCTCAGGTCCTGCATCTTTACTCTGTCCAGACACTGTGCTGAGTACATCTTCAAATGACCCTCTGGAATAGATATTTTTCTCCCTCCCCATCATATGCTTGAAGGAGGCAAGGCTCAGAAAAGCCCAGTGACGTGCCCAAGCTTATGCCTGGGGAGACGAGACTGGAGCCCGTGAGCACACGACCCCTCTGCCTTTGGTCTGGTGCCCCTCCTCCTAGGAGCCCTTTAGGTTTAAGCCTAGAAGCCAGAATCCCAGGGGAGCAGAAGTGAAAGAATGGGGCAAAAAGTCAGATGAAAACTACAGAGCCAAGAATGTGCCTTCCTGGCTCAGTGCTGCCCCTTTGCCTTCCTCTAGGGTTGCTGAGCCTGCTAAGGAGCCCATTGTTGATGAAGATGATGATGTGGCTGAAGAAAGAAAAAGGGTTACTAGTGGGGGAAATAAAACCGATATCCTAAAGCTAACTGAGTTGACCAAGGTAACGGAGAGGTGTAGCCGTGCTGGTTTGGGGGTGCTATCCGGACCCACATGGCACAGTGTTGTCATTCCTTTTGTAGAATGAGTGGTTCCCTTATGCCAGGACTGTGTTTTCCTAATGTCACCCTATGGAGTCCTCGTCTCTGTGTTGTAACTTCTCTTCCAAGGGCATCTAGTTCCCATGCCTCATCGTGCCATTCATCTTGAACGCCGCCAAACTTTCTCCATTCTACCTCTGCACTGCACGGGTCATCCACAGACTTTTCAGGGCTCACAGTCCCTCTCTTAATACCACATCAGTATATAACCTCCCAGCCCTGGTGGTTCTCCCAAACCACCCTTTGCTCACTTCTTCCTTTTTCTCTCCCTGCTCTAACCCTGCCTTGGTCCTCACCCCACTTTATCTGGATCTTGCAGGTTTATTCAGGCTCCTCCAGCCCAGCAGTGGACAGGCTATGTGTCGGGGTCCGCCCTGGAGAGGTAGGAACTCTGCAGACTAGTATGAAAGGGCTTCAGAAAATCAGGTTTTATGAAAAACTCTTCTCTCCTATAAAGCAGGGCTATGCAACAGGGATCTAGTGCAAGCCACATACAGATATGTACATTTTAACCAATATATCAAATATTATCATTTCATTTTGTAATAAATATAACACCTCGTTAGTGAGGTATTTTGCATTCTTTGCTGTTGTTCTCAGTCTTCAAGCTCCACCTAACACACATATCATTTGGGTCTAGATGCGCTTTGTATCAGTAGACACACATAGCTAGCAACCTCTGTAATGTGGCCCGGGTCTGAAATGCCTCCCTGAGCCCCGGGGCCTGACATTCCATACCTTCCTGGTCTCTAGGCAAAGACTAGTTCTGGGTTTTCTTCTAGTGCTTTGGCCTACTCGGAGTGAATGGAGCCGGCAAAACAACCACATTCAAAATGCTCACTGGGGACACGACAGTGACCTCAGGTGATGCCACTGTTGCAGGCAAGAGGTGAGTGCCCTGCCCTTCCTGCTGTAGGGTATCTCTCACAGGTCCTGGTCCTTGTCCCTCTTCCAGCATAGGGAGAGTAATCTTCAGGCCCTATATAACAGTGACTCACAGACCCAAATGACCAGTGTAGAGGAGGGAGCTTCCCAGACAGCACGGTCCAAAAAGTACAAGACGTGGACCCACTGGAGAAATGAATTTGACTATGATCCCTACAGGAGTGCTGCAAACCTGAGGTCTTGGAAAGTTCTGGGGAGCTCTAAGTCACTGGTTCTTCATCTCCTTGGGGTCATAAATTCATTTGAGCATCCGATGGACCCTTATGCTCTCTTCCTGTATAGGAACACACCATTACTTCTCTACACACAATTCCACTAAAGTGTTTCAGGGAGTTTACTAAGCCCTGAAGCACTTGTGATTATGCTGGAGCTCCTGGATGGCAGGTTAAAAACTCCTTTCTCCAGGCTGAGTTTCTACATGGGGCCTTATTTAAGGGCCGTTGGCTTCTGGAGGGTGACTGCTATCTGCTATAATAAAGTAAGTTTAAATAAACTGGTCTTCTATGAGGCAGAAAAAAGAGCATGAGCTCTCCCTTGTTTGCCTCTTTGCTGCATGCTCTTTGAACAGCAAAGTTTACACACAGTAAATATGCCTAGAGGGACCTGTTCTGGTTTTATAAGTGGAGCTAAGCACTGCTCATATGTGCTTCACTAAGGCCTTTTTCCTTCACCAGAAAACCATCTTCAACATATCTTGGTGCTCAGCAGGCAGGGGGAGTCCTGAGTACACCTCAGTGGCTCAGGGTGAATTTAGCATCCCACCCTTCCATGACCGTCCCTGCTGGGTCTGTAGCAAAGGAACCGGTGGGGTGGAGCCAAACTATGCTGGTCTATCTCATCTACTGATCTAGTTTAACTGGTAACTAAGCAGGTAAGAAAAGGAGTTATGGAGCAAGAAGGTCAGAGGAAGGATACAATAGGAACTTATAGGGTGGCATCAAGTTTTGGTGGAAGGGAGATGCAGTCTGATGTCCAAAAGGTAAAACTGAGCTGAAAGCTAGAAAGAAACCATAGGTTAAAGACTGAGGTTCTCTTGCAAGCTAGTTCTGTGTATTTCTCAAAGGGCTAACTTTCCTTACTTTCCTGGGTGGTTTTAATTACCCCAGCCAGATTTTTTATGGCTTTTGCCACAGAAAGGAACTATAATGATTTCTCTCTGTCCCACCCTAGTTTATCCACTTTTTTATTTGTAGACCCTCATCTATAAGGAGAACAGGATAATATTAGACCAAGTAATCTGTGTATAGTTTATGTTTTATCAAGTCAATGTATTTCTTATTAAGTCAGAGTGTGTCTAGTGGGGGATTCGTCAGTCGAAGGGAGTTGGTAGAACCCCATTCACTTTAGCTCTGCTCCCTGCTGGCCTCTAGCTCTGGTAGGTATCTTATTGTTCCACTTTCATTGGCTGAATATCTGCCAAGAAATACATATGGAAAAACGTCCTTTCATTGGAAGGCGTCTATATTTTATAGCTTCTTCCCAAGTGTCTGAAAGGGATTTAAAGCCATGGATCAGTTTCTTAACCCTGATCTTCTCTTTGTTTTAAAATTCACGAGGGAAGAGATCCAATCCAAACCAAAGTTGACTTGTGAGGAACAGGTATTCAGTTAATTTTAGACACTGGAAATTTAAAGGCTCTGGCTAAATTCAAACCTAGAATCCTGATGCTCATGTCTCTAACCAAAGATTCTCTGCTTCACTTTCCAAAAGTGGTGCGTATTTCTAAAGCAAAGCCGGAAAGGAAAGAGGCAGCTTCCTTACTCCAACGGGGCAATCTCTCCAGTCAGAGCTCTCTAGTAGCTTCCTCTATGAAGGAAACTCACCAATTCCTTTTTTTTTCTTCCAGTATTTTAACTGATATTTCTGATGTTCATCAAAGAATGGGCTATTGTCCTCAGTTTGATGCAATCGATGACCTGCTCACAGGCCGAGAACATCTTTACCTGTACGCCCGGCTTCGGGGTATTCCAGGAGAAGAAATTGAAAGGGTAAAACGATTTGTTGTGGTTGCTTAGGAGTTTGATAAATCATAAACCTGTTTAATGGAATGTGTTCATTTAGATGTGGCAAACTATAATAGCACACTATCTGCTCATTCATTCATGAGCAGTAGCGTCTACTGTGTACCAAGGACTATTCTAGAAGTCAGGGATATAGCGGTGAATAAACCAGGCAAAGAAGTAAATCCTTGTCTTCATATCTAAAAAGATGATGTATAGCATCATCCTTAAACACAGCAATCACACTTTCAGGAATTTAACCTGAAGATGCTCATTCCAAGTTTAAAAAATAGATACACACAAAGTTATTCACGGCATTATAACTGCAAAATCCTAGAGATTATCCTAGACAGTAAATCGGTTGAGTAATTTATGGTATGTATATACAATAAAATTTTATGCAGCCATAAGTATAAGAGATACCTCTGTGAACTGTTATAGAATTATTTCCAACATTGTTAAATTTTTTAAAAAGTTCAAAAGAGAACACGTAGAATACTACATTTTATGTGGAAAAGTAGGAAAAATATGAAACCATGCATATATCTGCTTACCTTTATGAATAGTACAGAAGAAGGATTAACCAGGAAATAGTGAATTTAGTAGTGAATAAGAGGGAACTGATATAAAGAAAGATTGGAGGAATAACATTTCTCTGAGGGTCTCTTTTTATATAGTATTAATTTTACATAGCATTAATTTTGTTAATGTTCTACATAGTCAAAAATAAAAAACATCATCAGAATGAAAAGGGGTAAAAGTAAAAACAACAGGAAAACTTAATACTGAACATAAACTGAAACAAACTCAGTTTTGCTTCAAATAAACATAATCATACGGGGGGGAAGGATTAGAACTGGCAGTATTACCGTGAATTCATGAAATATTTATATGCATATGTTGTGTGTGTATATAAATGTGCTAATGTGTACTGTGCATATCCATGTATATGTATGTGCATTTTATGTATATATCTGTCCTTTGAAAGGAACAAGAAGCAAAAATATCCCAGTAGCAACAAGCACACCTACCGTCCAGAATCTCTGTACAATTCCCCACTACAGGAGAATATAATTCTTTACATAAATGACAAATTCCAAGGTGAGAACATCTATCGTGCCAGAAAGTAAGTCCTTTCAGTCCTCATCAAATGATGAGGCACGTCATAAGAACCTAAGACACATCTTGAAGGGGCTCCTATTGGCAAAGTAGGGAATAATTTGAATATCAAAACACTTAAATATGATGATAGGTGACAAAATGTTTCCTATTAGAGGAAAAGTAGGACTTTACAAGTCCGTACTGTGAAATAGATAAATAGACAATAGAGAAGCTCTTGCTTATGCTCAAGTGCTGAGAACCAAATAATTAAAGAAGTTCTGAAGTTGACAAATCATTTTGAAATGACCATGTTAAAGACTGGGTTGCACAAAAATCATCAAAGGATGATAAACCAAGGGGAAATTTTTGGTAAGCAAGATATTTTATGGCTTTTAAGAGAACGTCTTCACAAACTGCTTCTTGGTTGCAAGAGGGAGACAAATTTACAATGGAAAAATTAGACAACATGTTAACAGAGTGGTCAAAATTACAGTCATCTGTAAGAGCAAGTGGATATCCCATATCCCAGGACATGTTACCCTGAGAAGACACAACTTCGTATGTACAGATGCTGGCTGAAAGTATGTAACCTGAATCTTATCAGGAGGAAACATCAGACAAACTCCAAAGAAGAAACATCCTGTTTAAAAAAATAAAAAAGGATGGCCTATATTCTTTAAAACTACCACAGCCGTAGAGACAAAGAGCAAGCCATGAAAATGTTGCTGAACACAGGAAACTAAACAAACATGATGACTGAGTAATAGACAGTGGCCTGTATCTTCCTGCTGGAGTGAAAGAATGATATGAAGGGCATTATTGGGCCAATTCAGAAAACTGAACTCTGAATAGTAAAGCACAGCAATTTTGAATTTACTGACGCTGATACCTGAAATGGGATTGTGTAAGAGCATACAGAATTACTGCTTTGGGAAATATGCACTGAAGTATTTGAAAGGTACAGGCCATGACTTACTGTCTCAGAGGTAGCAGAAAAAAACGGAGGGAGGGCATATTCTTTTCTTTAATTCTTTACATTATTTTTGTTCCTAAACATTCTTCTAAGAAGAATGGGAATTGGGAAACTGTGTCCCAACAAAACGTTTAAAATGGAGTTTACATCCTAGTGGAAGGGACAAACAACATATACATAAAAGAAAAATAGCCAGTGTTAGTGTATACAGAGGCCTGAGGGGAAACGCTAAGCAAGAAGAACTGCCGGGCTGGCATTGGCACTTTTCGGTGGCAAGGCCGGAGGAAAGCCTCACAGAGGAGGTGACGTGAACAAAAACCTAAGTGAAGCAGGTAAGCCACGTAGATATCTAGGGGCGAACGTTCTAGCAGTGTGCAGGTGAGAGCTCTAACAAATGCGGCCGGCAAGAGCTCAGTGAAGCATCTCCGATGACTCACTAGGTTCTCCCTGCGTGTGAGTGTGCGCGCACGTACCCTGTCAAGCTCCCTCAAAGCACTGTTGCTCTCTGTCATTTCGCCTACTCCTATTGTCTGTCATCGCACTGGTGTCTACAGAGGCAATGGCCTCGTGTAATGCGTGGCTCAGAGTAGGTCCGTGGAGTGCCAAGACGTTACATGTGCCACTGCCCACGTCTCAGTGCTTCAGCTTCTCAGAGAGACCCCGAAACTCTTCCTCTTCCGCTCTTAGCCATAGTCCCAGGAACTGGATGAGAAATACTGACTTGCCGTTTGTAAGGCCATTTCCCAGGGGGCTGCACTCAGTGGGTGCTTAGCTGATGAGGCCATGCTGTAACAAAAGCATAGAGTGGAGAGGAGACTGGTCCTGAGGCGTGTGCCAGAGGACACGAGCCCGCGGGTGGCTCTGCATTAGCCTGGCTGGGCCTGTTATCCTGAACGGGTGAGCGCCGGGAACCCACAGCTTGAATACCGGACGTCTGTGGTGGTGGCTTCTGCATCTTTGCCAGTGGGTTCTCTTTCTCTTCCCTAGGTTGCGAACTGGGGTATTCAGACCCTAGGACTGTCTCTCTATGCCGATTGCCTGGCTGGCACCTACAGCAGTGGCAATAAGCGGAAACTCTCCACAGCCATAGCGCTCATTGGCTGCCCACCACTGGTGCTGCTGGTGAGGGGACTGCAACCTGCAGGGACAACCAGCCCTAAGAGCTCACCCATGTCTGCTTCTCTGGGTTCAGGGAAATATGTTCTGGGTCAGCAGCGTTAGGAAATATAGCAGTTTGCTTTGGTCTGGATTGCTCCCTGTATGACTCTTTTTGAGCAAATCAGCCCAGGGTTGGATGCACCATTCTTAAGGGAAACAAATCACAGCAAGGTCTGTGAGTCCCTGGAAAGTCTCTTGGGGGTTCACAAGCTCACCAAGGGGAAGTTCACCCTACCTTGGGAACACCAATGAGGAGGACTGTGTGAGGTCCAAAGCAGACAGCAACATTGGCCTGGATCAAAGGCTACAGTGACCTAAGCTGGAGCAGGCAGGCCCCTTTCCCATGGGGACCAGGCCCCTTCCTTTCCCATGAAGTTGGCGGCTTATGTAAGCAAGTGTCACACAAAGGGTTTCCTCCCTGCCTCCCAACCAATGTGCACTTGAGGGTTTTATATTCATTTCCTTTTTAAGGATAATTCTATCATTGCCTTCATCAGCCTTAACCCATTCACAGGCTGAAATGAATCTGAAGGTGTGCACTTTTCTTGACTCTGGCTCACCTCCTCTGTCCTGTCCAGCGTGGCAGCGGCTATGCACTATACCTGTTGGTCAGATTATTCTTCTTAGAGACCAGAGCTGCTCAGAGGGGGTCAGCCCAGGGAGGATGTAGTGATTAAAAGTTGCCACCTCCAAGCCCACCCCCCACCTTTTCCACCCCACAGGATGAACCCACCACAGGGATGGATCCCCGGGCACGCCGCATGCTGTGGAACACTATCGTGAGCCTCATCAGAGAAGGAAGAGCCGTGGTCCTCACTTCCCACAGGCAAGGGACTCCCAGGGTGGGGACAGTGGAGGGGAGTTCCTCCCCACTGCCTCACCTCCTCTGTCCTGCCCCATAGCATGGAAGAGTGTGAGGCACTGTGTACGCGGCTGGCCATCATGGTGAAGGGCACCTTTCAGTGTCTGGGCACCATTCAGCACCTCAAGGACAAGTAAGCAAGGAGGGGGCCACCCTTCACTGTCTCCTGTGGGGCTCGGCTAGGCCCTGTGTGCTCTGCAGACACCAGGAAAGGTCCTGCTGCCCTCCCATCCCACAGGCAGAGGCTCGTTCTGCAGAAGCAGACAGAGAAAGTCAGTGTGCTGATAAGAGCTCCTTTGTATTGAGCTAACTGCTTATTGTTGAAAGCTGGCTGGAGTCTCTTGATGGGGGACATTTCTATCCCAGCACAGGGATGAGGAGGGCCCCGCTACCTGCTCAGTACTGACCCACTCATCCTGACAGACTCAGAACTCCTGGCCTGTTTCACCAGCTTCTACAACAAATATAGGAGTGACTAGGAGACCAAACTTGAGAATCAGTTTCCTTCCTAGAACATTGTGTGCTTTTGTGTTTGAAAATTGGCTGTGGGATATGTGACAAACCAACAATGTCAGTAATCCTGAGTAGGATTCTCCTGTACCCATAGACTGTAAATGGTTGTAAATCCTTGTTATTGATAGTTAGAATGCCAAAGCTAACAACCCAGTTAAAATAAAATTATCTAGCCAGGCATGGTAGCACATGCCTATAATCCCAGCACCCAGGAGGCTGAGGCAGCAGGATCATTGTGAGTTCGAGACCAGCCTGGGCTACAAAGTGAGCTCAAGGCCAGCCTGAACTACATAGTAAGACCCCGTCTCAAACAGACAAAACAAAAAGAAAACAGATTATCTAATATTGCCATGCTCCTTTGCATTTTGACATGCTTAACAGCCTGAGAAAAAGTGAACTTATGGTTGTCATTCATTTATTTAACACATTTATCAAAAGCCCAGAATACATATTAGGCTATTTGGTGGAAGGGATACCACAGAATCCATTTTATCTATGCTGAGACACTTCATTTTGATGGTCCATAGCAGTATATTGCACAGAAAACACCATTCTTCCACCTGCACCAGGAAAGACAAATGATTGAGGAAAAGGTCTAATAGATTAGCTACATTTGCCAGTTGGGCATTTGACCCTGATTCCCTGAGAAACTAGAGCCTGGAGATTACACAATCTATGGGAACACCAGCAGGTGATATCACCAGACTTGTGCCAACAATGCCTGATGCCCAACTGCAGGAGGATGTTCTCTGTCCTTTTCTCTTTTTCCTCACTATCTCCGTGACAAAGAAAGTGAGGAAGTATGTCCCTATGTAGAAGGATAGCCGGTTTTCTGGAGAGGAAAGTGAAAAGGGTCTGACTATAAAGAAGCGCTCTAGATCATGAGGACTTCTTTAAACCCATGACCATGTCCATGCTAGGCAAGTGCTCTATGTCTGAACTACATCCCAGCCCCATGGAAGGAGCACTGCAGTAAGCTATAACTGATGCATTAAACCTTGATAGCCATGTGTGGTCACCAGCTGGCCGTGCACAGCCTCTGACGGACCATCCATCATACACATGAGGGTTAACAGCAAACTTGGTGAAGGGAAGAGGAAAGCACTAAACCCTGGTCCTGATAGCTCCATTTGCTTCTGGAAGCTTCCACAGAGAAATGCTGTTCTACCAAGGCTTCGTTGTGCCCTAGCCAGTCACATAAAGGTGCAATTTGCACTGGCCATGCATCTTCATGGGGAGGGGCTGGGATCTCCACAAGGGGCTACAACCACCCCTAACTTTAGCAAATACAGCTGTCCCACTTTACCACAGACATTTAGACCTCTAAAAACTGGTACCAGACATTTTCTCCAAGGAGTATCACATTTTTTCTCCTAGTCTTCAGCATGCACACATGGTCAATGGGAGGGACCTATAATTCCCAGTGTGCCTAATGATTCTAGTCCTTATCTGAGATTGCCTGAGACCTCCTATATGCAGACCTGTACTGCACTGTGCACCCCTAGGTTTGGAGATGGCTACATCGTCACAATGAAAATCAAGTCCCCAAAGGACAACCTCCTCCCTGACCTGAACGCAGTGGAGCAGTTCTTCCAAGGGAACTTTCCAGGCAGTGTGCAGCGGGAGAGGCACCACAACATGCTTCAGTTCCAGGTCTCCTCCTCCTCCCTGGCCAGGATCTTCCAGCTGCTCATCTCCCACAAAGACAGCCTGCTCATCGAGGAGTACTCGGTCACCCAGACCACGCTGGACCAGGTAAGTCCATCCCAGGTCCTGGTGCAGAGCAGGAAGCATAGCAGCTGCACTAGGATGGCCAATGAGGCACGACTGATACCAGAAGCAGAAATGACATTCTTGAGTTTTCAGTCTTCAGAATTGTCCCTCTGTTCATTAGGATAAAAAAACTTGTACATCAGAAGTTATATCCTAATGAGGTTTTAGTAATCAGTACACTATTTTTTATATCATTACCTACTTACATGTTACTTTATTCTTGGTTTGTGGTGGTGCCTTTTTTTTCTTTTCAAATCAACTATATTCCTGCATAACTTATATATGGTAGTCATGCCTATTCTAACTGTTCAGTTTGATGTGTCCTGGTGAATATGTGCACCCTGTATATTTTTAATGCAAATATGTAAAATTTACCATTCTAACCACTTTTAAGTTTATTGGTTCAGGGGTATTGACACAAGTGTTGCCACCATCTGTCTCTAGAACTCTTCACTTTGCGAAAGTGAAACTGTGTGTATTACACAGTTACTTTCCAATTTCTTCTCCTCACCCACCTCAGTCCCTGGCAGGCACCATTACATTCTCTTTCTCTATGAAACTAACTATTCTGGGTACCTCACAGAAGTGGGATCACTTATTTGCTGTTTTGTGACTGGCTTATTTCACTCAGCATAACATCCTCAAGTCTTCATCCATGGCATAGCATGTGTGAGGATTTGCTTCCTTTATAAGGCTGAATAATATTCCACTGTACGCATATGTCATATTTTGCTTATCCATCTATTCATTCATCAATGGACACTTGGGTTGTTTCCAAAGGTCTTTTATTTATTCTTTTTTTTCCAAAAATATCCTTAAAGACAGTTCAATAAAGCAGTAGAAACAGGCAAGTCTCCCTCTACTCTTTAAGGAGCTAGCTCACCCGCACCTTCTTTTTTTTTATTAGTGTATGTTTGCAATATTTAATACTTACATTCATTTTGGGGAACTGATATATTTTTTTTCTTCACTATTTTCAATCCTTTTATCCCCTCTCCCCCTGGCCCTTTTCCTTTTTCCAAAAGGTCTGCTTCCTTCTGTCTTACAATCTGTGCTTTATTTTACTCTTTAATTATTTTTTGTTTCTCATTTAAGAGAAACATATGATAGTTAACTTTCTGTGTCTGGCTTATTTCCCTCATCACTGATCGCCTGCCCTTTCGTGCCAGCCTGAAGCAGGCGAAGGACACACTGGACTCCTTGGACAGGACTTGTGGCCACAGAGCACACTGAATGAAGAACAGAAAAGAGATCAAATACCTTTTCTTCTCCCTGTGTTTTGGACGGTGTTAGCTGAATCCCCTTTGCCTTGTTCACCCCAATATCTTGTGCCCAAAGGCCTGTGACTCCTCCAGCAGGAACTCCTTTGGCTTAGCTGGAGAGTCTAAACAGACAGCCCTGTCTGGGCACTGGGGTTTGGGCTTCTGTGGGTGGGCTTTCTCCCCTGGGCAGGATACAACCTACCCCAACAAGACTGTACATTAACTGGGAAAAAAAGAGAGCAAAGTGGGTAGGTGGGTGTAGGGTTCTGTTTTTTGGGAGACATCAATTTACTTTTGCTCTTTTGCCTCCAGGTATTTGTGAACTTTGCTAAACAGCAGACTGAAACTCATGACGTCCCTTTGCACCCTCGAGCTGCTGGAGCCAGACAGCAATCCAAGGTAACTACTACCCTTTCACAGTGCACTGGTGGAGGTAGATGCTTGCCTCTAGGGCCCAGCTGGTCCGCTGCACCTCTGGTGCCCCAAGGATTGGACTTGCACCAAATCCTCAACACATCCCCACCACTCCCTGCCGGTTCTGTGCTAAAGGGTTTATGGGCCTGTGGCTATATAGGTCCAGATGTAACATGCAGACCATTCAGATGGTAGGGGAGGGCATTTTTGCAAAGAAAATTCCCACATATTTTGCTTATAGGAAAAAAAAACCCTGGTGTTTGAGAAATAAGAAGCAGGAAGGTAGGGGACATATTGGAATATTGACCTGTGTTTGGTCATAACTTTGCATTTCAAAGGAAAGGAATTAACTGACACACTCTCAACGGAGACTTTTTGGTTAGAGCAAGAGTTACTGACTTTTTAGGAAGGGGGCTCTTCATTGTCTATGAAAGTATCAAGATGATGGAGGAGAAACAATAGAAGGTCTAAGTTCTGGGCTGTTCTCTCTTGTCTTTTCTAGACAGTCAATCAAATTAAAGCAAAACATTTTTCCAAATGGTACAGATATGCAAAATCCTATTTTCTATGGAGTTGTCATTCCTTGCAATCAACTTATTGATTGCAAGAAAGAGTCAAATGTATTGGATAACTGAAATAACCTTCCCCAAGACTGTGCTTGTAATGAACGTTCCTGCTTCCCCCAGACCAATGCAGACCTTGTGGCCACTTGGCAGTGTAGGGGCCCAGGAATGTCAAGTTAAGACATCTGTCTAAGGAAGGTTAATTTTGCTGATTTTGCAGCCACAGATTCTCATTTTGTAGATCTTGTAGTTGTGTTAACACCAGCAGAAAATTATTCCTTGATAGCCTCTTGCAATTCTGAATCCTTTTTATAACACAGAATACAGTCAGGTATTGAGATTGTTCCCCAGAGTTACCAATCCACCCCTACCCCCTCTACCTGGCACGTTTCTTGTTAGAGGGCTGACACCTTCGGATCAAGCCAGGGTATTGAAGGTCTGTGATCTATAGCACTTAATTCCACAACTTTTCCTCTTATTAGTTGTGATTTTCTAATGCATTTGTATTATATTTGGTTACAAATGCATTTGTTAAGTTGATATACATTTATGCTAAATTTTAAGTTCAAAAGCCTGACTTTACTATTCTTTACAAAGATTTGCAGGCATTCTTTGTGCAGCAAAGCCTGTCATGAAACAGATAGTAACTACATTCATTTTCACATTATAGCAGTTTGAAATAATTTGTCTTAAAATATCCTATGGGCAAGAAAAGAGTAATTTGTCTCAAGGAGTTCTAGAGAACATGAGCAACTTGCTTCTGAGCATACATGAGAGCTGCTTCAGAAGTTCAGTGGGCTCATGGCCTCACAGCTGCAGGATCAGAGCAAAACTACACGACATCTCACCATTTAGAGATATGCTTAGGATCCTTGCCCCACCTCAAAATATGTTTAACCCCTAAATACTACACTAGTCATCTTTTAAGAAGATGTGATTTATAAACCAGGTATCTGGGAAAAGAGCATTTTATTAGACTGGGAAGGCCCACCTCTGACTCCCCACTTCCCACACTCCCTCAGCTCCACAGCTGGGATTGGTCCAAGAATTCACAAGTGATTTATAACTGGAGACAGCATCTTTCCCGTTAGAAAGGTCACCTTGATGTCTACTGCTCAAGGAGCATGGACTTAGTGCCCAAGTTTGGTCTGGAGCCTGCTTTCCTGAATTACAGCTCACATTTCCTCCCATCTTCCAACCCCTAGTCCAGTGTACATGCTTCCTAGGAGCCACCTCTGTAGGAAGTGGACTAAGATAATTCAGAACTCAAGCCTGACGTAAATTATGATTTCTTGGCTTTTAAGACAATAAGGACATTCTAACTTTCTAGGGCTAAAAAAAAAAATTTAAACATTCCATATCAGCCTTTGGAAAGAACACTGAGGATACAGAGCCCCTCTAAGACATAAGCTTGCATACACATAGGGATGTGTGTCTCCCTAGTGAGCATCAGGATTACAGAGCCCAGAGTCCTGAGAGATCATGGTCTGACCATTTCTCAAATAAGGAAACAAACATAACCCATAACCTTGTGATCTGACAGAATCACAATGTCCTCAGCTGAGTTTCTTCCAGAGATTGCTGTTTAAGTCTTAAAACCTAAAAGCAGTCATGTCTATCTCTTCAGAAGGCCAAGATGACGAGAGTCCATGTGATCTTCTTCTGCAGGTCTGACCTCCAGCCACACTGCTCGTTTTCTACATCTGGAAAGGAACTGTGGGCAGCTAGCGTATAGGAGCCTCTGTCCAGAGTCATCTGAACAAGTGGCCAGCACAAGTGATCCTGCCTCAGGAGGATACAAACACACGAGGTCGTCAGTGAGCTCAGGAGGAGGCTCCCTCCGAAGGAGACCCAAGTCGACTGATTCACCTGGACAAAGTGACGGTGACACTGCTCCAGACAAGCACGCGCAACAACCTTTGCATCCACACCAGAGAAGCAGGCGCAACAACCTTTGCATCCACACCAGAGAAGAACTCCCAGTCCAGCTCAGTAGTTGATTTGGCCTCAATATCACTGTCATTTCAAAAGGCTTGTGTTGAGGGTAGGGAGCTGGGGGTTATTTTCAAGAAGAAATAAAATGTGAATGCTTGTTTCAGTCTACCCTATTCACTGATCTCCTTGGTATAGTTTTAGACACACTCTGCGGGTGTGTGAAGTCCCCTGTCATTGCCACAGGAATGGAATCATGGAAAGATTCTGCAGCACTCACGCAGAAGTAAATAGTCCTAGGGTTGCATGTCAAGTCTTTATATGGTTTGAAGAATACATAATACAGGTGGTACATGTAAACAATATCCGCTGTCTGTGGGAATTAACTGAATCTCTGTTCCACTCCTGTTTGCCAAGCTTATTTGAGTGTCCACCTCACAGGTATAATTAGATCAGCAGTCAAAGAGGGATAGAAAGGTGGAAGTGGGTTGTTGGTTGGATGTGGGAACAAACACGTCTTTGTAAACGCATAAAGAAGAGAAGGCCTCATTCGTATAGTGCTGCTCCACCACTGTGGTTTTAAGTGCACTTCTGCAGCAGTGTGCAAAGGGAATGGCTCACTGGCTCTAGGAGGCCAAATGAAAGCTCATCAAGAGTCAGAAAATAATACTCTTACACTGTTTCAAGAGTCTTCAGGCTGAGGAAAGCAAATGGATTTGGTAAAGTCGGTAGCTGGGCTTCCCCCAGCAAAGGAGAAGATAGAGGGCAGAGGGCTGCACAACTAAATCCCGCGTAGCTGCTGGCTGTCTGCATTGCTCCTAGTGGATGCTAAGATAATAACTGCCCAAAGATTATAAATGTACTTTGGTAGACTCATACCTTAATATTGTTTTAACATTTTAAAAAAGCTGTTAATGAAATAAACCAAAAAAAAAACATTTTAACCTGGGTCAGAATAGAGGTTGGGAAAGCCCAGGAAGGTGTTATTGAAAATTGCTATTGCACCCAGGCTGGTTACAACATTTAAATTAGCAACTGCAATATTTCAGGAAAGACTAAGCCAGAAGAGGGGATGAATAGCCAGCCATTCACAATGTGAGGGTTTCAGAAAGGCATCGTGTACTGGGAAAAGTTGGTTACAGATAAAATCCATCCTCTACCTTGAGAGCAGGTATCAGTTTACCTCATATCTCCATTCTACCTGATGTCTCCAAGGGCAAGGATTTATGTTTATTTTCTTCAGCTCCCAGAATACAGAAAGCATTCAACAAACACTTGCCTATCTAGAAACCATCAAATTATAAAAATGGAGAAGAAGTAAGGCTAAAAAAGTGAGAACACCCCCCCTAAAAACACCAAAGACTGAGCAACAGTGATGCTATGCTTTTCAAAATACCAGTGACAAGATGTAAGCATTAAAAAGCCCAGGAAGAGTTGATGAAACCACAGTGCTTGGGCTTGAGAAGTAGACCTTTGAGAAGTTTGTCCCAGATCTCTGGCAGAGGTGTCAATCAATTGAAAGATCCCCCCAGTCTGGGCTAGTAAAGGAAATTAATAAAAGAGGAGGAAGAGGAAATAGAGTAAATTCAGATGGCAAGAACACTAAAGAGATGTTCCAGGTGTATGAGCTGCGGTCAGGTTTTTAAAGATTTGATTCTCTGGGGAACTCAAGATTTTGGAATAGCTCGGATCAAAATGTTACCAAGGAAAAACCTAAATAAACCCTCTAGTTTCACTTGATTTTAGTTGACTTAAAAATACTAATTTTGGAGGTCACACAGCTAAGCAATGCATTGTTAGTCTCCCACTAGCTTTGCTGTAGATAGTGCCGCTGCTACGTGTGTTAGGCCAACAGCGGCTGCCTCGGTTACTTTACAGATGCGTGAGGGCCACTTTTTCTGAAAATGCTGACTCTTCACTTGGGCCCACAGACGTCCAATAGGCGACATGAAAAATGAAAAGGCTTGGCATCTCTGTCTTTACACTGTGTCTGTCTCACTTGTGCCCTTAACTTTCGGATCAAATTCTACTCAATATTGTCTGTAGAAGTGTTAATCATTTCCAGAAATGTTTTGTCCAGAACTATAGTACAGGGCTAACCCTTCCTCGACTTGCCTAGTCTCTCCCACTTCTCAAGGCTAAAGACACCTCCTGGCCTCCATGATGGGGAACAGCAGAACATAACAGAAGCCATATCCATCGTTGCCACCTATTCCCCCCAAATTCACAAACATTCCCCCTTTATGGGCCTGTCTCCCTCGTCATTCCAGGCCTCTATCTGTAACAGTTTGGGGGTGAGAAGTTCAACATCAGCACAGCTCTCACTTCTCCATTCTTCTGCCACCTAATAAAGCTCTTTCTTCTCCCACCACTTTGTCTCTTCAGTCACCGGCTTTTTTGAGTGAAAACAGAATTAGACCTTTTCTCGGTTTCAAAAAGAACTCTCTTGCCGTGAATAAAATCAGAAAGCCTGGTTTGCACCTGCCACTATGGTTCATCTAAAGAGAAAGGAAGGAAAGGTTGGGATGGAAAGCTCTGGGCCTGAAGGAAAGGGTCTCTGTGATGGTCTAGGGACTTGTACCGTAGCCTCTGAGGATGCAGTGCTGCCCTAGCAGGCCCATGGATAATGGACAAAGGGGGACATTTCACCTGGAAATATGGCAGCGTTTACCTTGAAGCACAGCTATTTCAGGCTTCAAAAGCTCACTCAAGCCCCTAAGCCCAGATTCCTGGGGTTTGGCTCTGTGTGGTGACTCAGTGCTCAGCAGTTCCTCTGAGACTAACAGGTCATGATTCCCATGACCTCATCTTGCCCAGTGTGACTGTCAGGTTTAGGAAACTTGGATACCTATGCTTCAAAAGTTTCAGGTTCATAAAACTATGGGCTTGCAGAGCTAGAAAATACCTGTGTTTGAAGACAAAGTCCTGTATAATTGTTTTGTTTGCATGTGTTTAATGCACAAGGAAACCAAGTCCCAGAAAAACTAAATTCCCTAACTGGCCATCCAGCCTTCCTGTCAGGCCCCAGTCTGGCTTTCCTCCAGCCGTTTCTCCAACAAGGCCAAGAGGTCACAGGTCCCAAGAGAATGCCCTCTGGGCTCAGAACTTCGGAATTTTCTGTCCAGTGGTCTAAAACCTGTTTCCAGGGCTGGGATGGCTTCCTTCTGCATCAAGGGTGGTCTTGATCATGCAGACTGGCATCTATACATGGCATGTGAAGCCCCTTGGAAAAACAGAGGAAGGAAGAAAAGAGAAGCGAGCCCTAGAGCACCTGGCTGTGACCCCCATGGCCCAAAACCAAGAAGCTGAAATTTGAACCTCGGTCATTACGAAGTTCACCATTTAGCAGTTTGTTCACTTGGTTTCTAACTGTAAATTTTGTGCACAGATGATAGGAGCACTCGTAAAGGTGTTCTCTTTAGGCAAATTCCTGAGCAGTGGTCAGACATCCAGGCTCAGACATTGTGTCCTATGAGGTAAGATCTGCTCAAATTAGAGTGGTTTTGTATTTCCATAGTTACACAAAAGATCAGAGCTTAGTGTAGCCAAACCCCATAGTGTTGAGTTATGGAGAGTTTCAAGGCAAATTTCATCCACAGACAGTACCTGCAGAGCTATTCCTGGGTCTCTTTGAATGATACTGACCACCAATCCTCTTACAGCTAAGGAGAAGCAAAAGTGTAAGCGAAGGGATGGGGAGATGAAATGGAAGGCAGAACTGGTAAAATGCATTCAGTGCTCCATATCCTGGGAACAAAGCAGTGAACAAGCCCCAGTCTGTCTTTGATGTTAACATTCTAATGCAGGGTGAACAGATTTTTTTGGAAAGGGCCATATAGTGAATATTTTCAACTTTGTATATCTATGGTCTCTAGTTACAGCTACTCAACTTGGCTCTTGTAGCACAGAAGCAACCACAGATTGTGCATAAAGGAATAAGCGAGGCTTGACGCAGCCCGTGGCCATCCTATGTTCACCTAGTCTGGCAAGGAAACAAACAAAAGTGTTACAGAGACATTAAAAATAGTTCTATTTGCCTTTACCAAACCCCTCATACCACTTTCCCCCTTTCCCTTCAAATAACCCATTTGGCTGGGAATGTTCTTCAGGGATGTCTTCTGTGTATAGGAGGTTCTTGTTTTGTGTCTGTCCCCAATTCCTACTTCCCAGTTAATTAAGAGTGTGATGTTGGTATCTATTTGGCTCAGCCCCCAGTCTTTTGGTGTTGGACTGTGGTGAGGTTATTACCCTAGAGTTTCCCAGTATTGTTACAGAAGGGAGAACAACTGATTACAGAAGATATGACGTCCTCACTAAGGTAGTATAACTAGTAATAACAATAGCATCAAGCACAATTTAGAAACTCAAAAACTGTGTAACTATTAATTTTGTACCTTAGACATAGAGCAAAATCTATAGTTATATAACAGAAGCGATCATAAATTAGGAGCTTGTATGCAAGATGTTTCTCCTTGAAAGAATGGTTTTATCCTACGGTGGGGAAATTTAAGAAGGTGGTATATAAAACAAAGATAACTTGAAAGGAAGTAGAAGCAAGGCTGGAGGACAAGGGATGATCACTCTGGGAAACGAGAGAAGAAGGTGGAAAAAAAGAATGAAGGAGTAGTCAAGGGATTTTCTGAACTTGGTCTCTGGGTTTGGGGGATGGGATTAGTTTTCTGTGGTTAGAGTTCTCCCCAGCCATTTATAAAACAGAAAAGTCAGGCATGCTGGTGCACACCTAGCACATCCTAGCACTTAGGAGGCTGAGGCAGGAGGATTGTTGCAAGTTCAAGACCAGCCTGGGCTATAAAGGGAGCACAAGGCCAGCCTGAACTATATAGTGAGACCCTGTCTCAAAAAGACAAAAAATAAATAAATACATAATTAAAAATTAAAAAGAGAGAAAAAAAGAAAAGAAAAAAGAAAAGAAGATTTAAAAAATAAAACAAGACAAAATAAAATAATTGGGGGGGCAGACCCACCCACCTGCTTCTATTCTGTGTGTCTTTGTCCCTAAGCACAATGCTTGTTCACCTAACTTACTACCTGTTGGCTCATATTTTGTACTTTTCCATCCTGCTAGTCTCGCTGTCCAATGTGTGTGCCCTAGTCAGGGTCCTACTGTGTGACTGGCATTCCCCCTGGTTGCCTGGTCCTACTGACATGAGGGAGGAGCCAGTCACCTAGATTCCTCCAGCAAGCCAGTCGCAGAGTCCTGGTTTCTTCCTAGGCTGGTTGCCAGGTCCCATGACATAACATAAGCAATTTTAACAACATGTAAGTTTACACTTTATTGGCTGGGGATATAGTTCAGTGGCATAAGCACCTGCCTGGCAAGTGCCAGGTCTGAGTTTGATTCCTGGTACCAAAAAAAAAGTTGACACTTTATTACTTGATTTGTTCTCATGCTCTGAGATTCTGAACTAGTTAATTTTCCCATACAGTTATAGACATAACTCTTCTTCATGTGCTAGAATTGTAAGACCTCAGAATTGTCTTCTGCCTCCCTTACCCCCAGCCCTGCATGTTACCATTTGTCAAAATAGAGCTTCTAACACCATAAGGCCATTCCCAAATGCTCCTCTTGCATTGCCTTTAGCGCTACCCTTTCTCTGGACCTTATTATGTCTCCTCAGGTGATATTCTAGCTCCAAAGAGTCTCTCCCCCATCCACTGATATCATACTTTCCTCTTCCTGCTCAAGTGGTGCCTCCCTATGCAGGGCTCCACATCATGTAAATATGTTCCTCACCGTGACTGGGTGGGTCTCTTTATTCTAGGCCACCTTCCCACATGAACACTCACCTTCCTTCATTTGGGCTTCTGTAGCCTGCTCAAGGCCCCTGAGGTGCCTCCTCAACCCCACACGGATACTGAGCCTGTCTATCCTACCTACAGCTTCAGGGTGACTTGTTCAGGAAAGCAAAGAAATCAAAGAAGAAAAGTAAGAGTAAAGAATACATTTAAAAACCAAACCTGAAGATTTCTGGACAAAAGCTGTTATGGTTTGTGTCTAGCTGCCCCCCCCCCAAGAGCCTCATGCAGTCATGGGGTAGGCTTCTAGAATTCATGATTGATTCATGGTCCAGTGCTGGGATTATGGGTGTGAGTGCTACCTCCGCCCTGGGCCAGGTAACCTGCATACAGTATAAGGAAGGGAAAGAGGCTTGCTTTTTCTGCTCCTCCCTTTTGCTCTTGCTGCTTTTGCTGTTTTCCACTGCCAAGCACTGTTACCCTCTGCCATGTGCCACTGTGCCTTGGAGCCAGCCGAGTCTGGACTGAAACTTGCACAAACTATGAGCTACATAAAGCTTTCCTTCCTTAATTTTGGGTGTCAGGTATTTTGTCACAGCAATGAGAGAAATGTAACCAAGATAAAAGCATAAACAGTTTTTCATCTTCTTGGGATAAAAAAGTTAATCAAGATGTTGATTGCTAATGCTGAGCACTAATTATGTGGTCAGAGACTGTTTTAAACATGTTATATATTTAATCATGTACAGTAATCCTTATACCATCTAATAAACAGAAACTATGATTATCTCAATTTTACAGATGAAAGAACAGAGCCTCAGAGAGATTAACTGAACTAAATTGCACACCAATGATGGAACTGGCATTTAAACCTATTTAATCTAGCTCCAGAGCCTATATATACATTTTTTTTTTTTTTTTACTTTTTGATTCAGGGTCTCGCTATGCAGTTCAGGCTGGCCTTGAGCTCACTTTGTAGCTCAGGCTAGTCTCAAACTCATGACAATCCTCCTGCCTCAGCCTCCCGAGTGCTGGGATTACAGGCGTGTGCCAACACACCTGGCATCTGAGCCTATATTTTTAAACACTGCTCCATGCAAACTCTCCAAAGACAGACAGACAGACAGACAGACAGACAGACACACACACACACACACACACACACACACACCATAGCCTGGTTAAGTGCATTCAAATAAAAAGCTTCTATAAAACAAACAAACAAACAAAAACACTATAAAATACAAATCAAAGATATTCTAAAAAGTACAGAAAAACCACAGACAGGGAGAATATATTTTGAATTGTATAATGAATAAAAAATTAATATCTAGTTGTAAAAATGGCTATGGTTCAATAAGACAACCCAAAAGCAAAATGAGAAAAGAATACAAATAGACACTTCACAAAAGGGAAACTCAGACATTCACTAAATGTTTGAAAGCACACATAGCCTCACCAGGAAAAAAAGGAAGGAAAGTATAGATTAGCATGTTCCAGGGTTGCAGCTCTCAGAAGGAAAGCAAGGGTTCAGCATAAACCACACTGACTGCAGTGCAGGCACCGAAAGCTGCCCTTATCAGTTAAATACTGGGAATACTACAGAAATCCAAGTTTCCAAACACCAGCCAACCATCACCTCACAAGTGAGCAATCCTTCTAAAGATAGGACCTATAAGCCTGCTGTGAAAATCCTCTTTTGCAGATTATAAGTGAATGGAAACAGTTTAGCAGCACAGGTGTACCTCCACTGGCTCAAACCACCCCCTCAGGTCTACTCTACCTAGAGAAATGACACATTCACCTGGAAATATGTTCACATGTGCTCCTTGTACCTTGTTTCTAGCAGCAAAATATTTAAAAATACTCTGAAATTTAATCAATAGGAGAATTATAAACAAATTATAGCCTATTGATGCAATGGGTGTTATGTTGCAATGGAAGTGAATGAAATGTATGTTTCAAAATAGATAAACCTCAAAACGTGATGGTTAGCAAAAAATGGATAGAGGTGTCAAGGCCTTCCTCAGCTATTCTGTCCAAAACTAGTTTCCCCTCCTATAAACTTCACATCATATTCTCTTCTCTACTTTTCCTTACATCATTGGTAGGTATCATTATCTCACATACTCTATTATTTCACTTACTTAACTCACGTATTGTCTTTTTACCTCTCTGAAATAGAGCAGAAAAGACTGTTTATTTCCTCTCATGCACTATCCTCAATTCCTATCAGGGTGCCTTGTTGTAGTAGCTACCCGGTAAAATATTTGCTGAATTCATGAATGAATAAAGTATGATGGCATTCTAATAAAATTAAAACACAAAATACTAAATATTATGTATAGGTACATATGAATGTAGTAAAAATTATGACATGCGTGGGATTATAAATGCCAAATTCAAGAAGTGAATTCTAGGTGGGGAAGGAAGAGAATGAGATTAGAAAGATACTAAAGAGGACCAACAAAAAAGGTGATGGATGCATAGGTTAATCTCTATTTTTTTATATATTTGAAATAGTTCACTTTGAAAATGTGCTATCAAGAGCTAATATCGTAAAGCACCAGCTACCACTGTTGGCCAACACAACCACTAATCAGAAGACAGACGCATTCTTTTTTTTTTTAATTTTATTTTAAAGACAAAAGAATGGAGACATATGAACCAGAAAAGCCATAAACAATACAGAAAATACAAAGTTATACAGAATATAGTAGGGAATTAGAACTGGATGTTGTATTACATAGTTATCTTCACATTAGTTAACACAAAAACATTAAAGGAAATACCAAATTATAGATAAGATAGTAG